>JAOXOE010071838.1:0-29370 GCA_028565055.1 Phoeniculus purpureus
CTCAATCTCTTTCTTGAAGTGAGGGGCCCAGAACTGCCCCCAGTACTTGAGGGGAGGCCTCCCCAGTGCCCAGTACAGGGGGAGAATGATGTGCTTAGTCCTGCTGGCCACACTGTTGCTGATCCAATCCAGGATGCCATTGGCCTCTTGTGCCACTTGGGCACCCTCTTGGCTCCTGTTCAGCTGGTTGTTAATCAAATGTCAAGATGTCCCCACTGTGGGTGTCTGTGCCCTGCCAAGCCCTGCTGTTCCCCCTCCATGCCTCACAGTTTGCTGGCACATGTCGAGCACAGGGGAGGCTGCTGCCGTGGCTGCTCACAGACCCCAGGGTCACCTCTTGTGTCACTCAGCTGAACCAGCAGGTTCAGTGAAGTCATTGAGAAATGTGTAGGGTATCCCTGCGTGCAGGGTCTGGCCCAGATAACCCATCTGCCAATGAACGCGGTGCAGCACTAACCTTGGTGAATCAGAATTGATGTGTCAGCCTTGGAGCCCCCCTGGAGGCTGTGTGTCCTACATAGCCCTGGAACGGCAAGGGGGGGTTACATGACAGCCTACAAACCTGGTCTCATTCTGGGCCACTCGCGGGCACCGATCCTGCGTGGTCCAGGCTTGATTTGCAGCCAGCATCAGCATCATGACCCTGAAACCAGCCATACGCATCTGCAGAGAAGCCAGCTCCCTGGGTTTTGGAGAAAACAGCCCTTCCCTGGACACAGCTTGGGAAAACCATCCGTGGAGTACATTCATTTCTAATAAAATGCACTAACACGCATGATCCCTCCTGCCTTAGGAAACAGAGGTTACTCTTTTCTACCCTGACTCTTTAATCATTGAATCATCAAATCAGTTAGGTTGGAAAAGATCACCAAGTCCAACCATTAACCCAACTGTCCCAAGGCCATGGCTAAACCCTGTACTGAGCTCCAAATCTCCATGACTCTGACATGTGGCCAGGGTTGGTGATTCAACCCCCTCCCTGGGCAGCCTGCTCCAAGACCTGAGGGCCCTTTCTAGGGAGAAGTTTCTCCTCAGGGCCAACATAAGCTTCTCCTGGGGCAGCCTGAGGTCATTTCCTCTTCTCCTGTCCCTTGTTCCTTGTGAGAAGAGACTGACCCCCAACTCTTTCCACCCTCCTGTCAGGCAGTTGTAGACAGCAATAAGGTCTCCCTTCAGCCTCCTCCCAACTAACCAGCCCAGCTCCGTCAGCCTCTCCTCACAGGGTTTGTTCCCAGACCCTTAACCTTGTTGCCCTTGTTTCTCACAGGAGAAGGTCCAAATCCAGTGTTTCCACCAGAGACGGATTCTGTGTTTGCAGGACATCCCTCAGAGCCAGGTAAGAACCACATTTTCTATTTCCCATTATTCCCCCCTTTGATTTTTTTTCTCTCAGCCTTTTCTAGGGATTTCCCAGGAATGGTGATTTTCTAAATAGGTTTCCCAGGATGTGCAACATGGGTGAAATCAGAGTATTTCATTCTGCTTCTGACTCCTGGGAAGTTTTAAGTACCAGTACTATGAGTGTGTTGGGAAATGAACTTTACTTGTCCTCTGTTGAGTTCTATGAGATTTTAGAAGATGCAGAAAATGGTGCTTTTAGGCTCTGAGAGTTTTCATCACAAAAAGGTTTAACCAGGGAAAGATGGAGAGATGGGGAAAACTTGCTTCTGGGCACTATAATGCAGAGATTAAGACTGCACCTGCCTTTCAGGAACCCATTAACTTCCGTTTGTCACCCTACAGCAGCAGAGTGACATAAATATTCTTGATAAAACCAGGAATCACAGAACCCCAGGCTAGCGTCAGCTGGAAGGGACCTCAGAGCTCATCTCCCCCAACCCCCTGCCAGAGGCAGTGATACCTCTTAACCAGACCAGGTTGCTCAAGGCCTCATCCAACCTGGCCTTGAACACCTCCAGGAAGGGGGCAGCCACAGCCTCTCTGGGCAATTGATTCCAGAGTCTCTCCAACCTGGCACTGAAGAACTACTTCTTCAGATCTAGTCTGACCCTCCTCTCCTTCAGTTTCAAACCATTTCCCCTTGTCCTGTCACTGGATTCCCTTGGGAAAAAGTCCTTCTGCAGTCTTCCTGGAGATTCCCTTCAGGAACTGGAAGGCAGCTCTAAGGTCCCTCCAGAGTCTTCCCTTCCCTGGGCTGAACACCCCCAGCTCCTTCAGCCTGTCCCTATAGCAAAGGGGCTCCAGCCCTTGGATCATCTTGGAATTACTGCATGGAGCAGCAAGGTTGGAAAATTCCTTTCAGCTGACCTATGCTGTTAAGCCAGAAGCTGAGATGAGGTGTCAGAGTGAATGCAAGGAGCAGGGATGTGGAATTACATCTGAAAAATTCCACTCTTCATCTTTCAGAGGGAGAATAGGGTTTAACTGGGGGTCACCTGAGGCAAAGGGATTCTGCACAAGCGTCTTCCTCCCACTGCCAAGCAGCTGCCCTGGCACCAGAGACTCCCAGGCTGTCACTTGGCTGTAAATTTACTCAGATCAGCTATTTGTTTCTTTTGCTCAAGTATCTGAAATCACTCCAGCCAAATTTCAAGTTTCCTACCCTCCCAGCTGTGCCTGTATCCCGCAGGGCACCCCCTTGCCTTTGGGACCTCTGCAAAGGAACAGGAGGAAATGGCTGGTCTCACTCTAGTAGAATGAGACCCAAAGACTCATCTTCTCCCTGCAATATTAGAGCCAAGTGGCCTGTTTGGAGACCCGGAAGAAAGAGAGGCTGTAAACTAGAAACAGCAGCATCCCAGAACCCTGGGTGACCTGTCCCATAGATCTAATAGGGTTTCTCAACCAGGTCTGCATCCTGGCATGAGTGTCTCTTGTGTGTTCCCACAGACCTTCGTATTAGTCATCCCAAATTATTCAGCTCTGGTTGAGCAAAACTTTGTCTCTATCTTTTTTTTTGGTGTTACCCTGAAAACCTGTATTTAAATATGAAGGAGTAGGAGGCATTTTTAATCCCAACTGGATAATTCCTAAAATGCACAGAGCCTTTGCAGGCAGCTGTTAGGTGTTGTTACATCCTCTGCCATCTCGGGTGCGTAAAGCCAGACTTGAGCACAGCTTGTGCCAGGCTCTGCCTTGCTCTGTGCCTCTTGCATGGCAGCAGGCTCCTCTCTGCTGAGTTTTGCTGTCATGTGCTGGATCTGCTGTAGGGATGTTCAGGAAGTCATTCTGAGTTTATATGCTTCATTTCCATCTCAGTCCTGCTGTGGGTTCCTTGTCTGCCCTTGTGACTTGGCTGGAGCCTTGTCCCCATGTCACTGTTTTAAGCCCTGTGTGGTAATTGGGAGGCAGAGAAATACTGTGGCTCAACAGAGGGGGATGACAGACCTGCAGCAAGCTCAAAGGCCATGGAAAGGGGCTTTTATGGGGGTAAGTTCAGGAGAAGAAACTAGTTAAAGTTGAGTAGCAAGAGAGGTGAAGACATGATACAGCCAGGGACACCCAACAGTGACCACAGGCCAGCCCTTGCCATTCTCATTTCTGAGCCAGACATGAAACGCTCTCAGAAGCAGAAATTCTGCACATACAGTGTTGGTGTGAAGGTCCAGAGCCCCAGAAGAATTAAATCATAGAATCATAGGGTTGGAAGGGATCCTATGCTCCAAAGCTCATCCAGTCCAACCCCCCTACACCAAGCAGGGCTAGCACTCACCAGACCAGGTTGCACAGAACCCCAGCCAGTCTGACCTTGAATGGCTCCGGGGATGAGGCCTTCACTATGTCTCTGAGCAGCCTGTTCCAGGGATTCCCCACCTGCAGATTCAACAACCTTTTCCTCCTGTCCAGCCTCACTCTGCCCTTTTCCAGCTTCAAACCATGACTCCTTGTCCTATCGTTCCCTGCCCTTGGGAACAGTCTTCTCCAGCCTTCTGAGAGGCCCCTTTTTAGGGACTAGAAGGTCGCTAGAAGGTCCCCATGGAACCTTCTCCTCTTCAGGCTGAACAATCCTAACTCTCAAGCTGTCCCCAGAGCAGAGGGGCTCCAGCCCTCTGAGCATTTCTGTGGCCTTGGGACTCCCTCCAACAGCTCTCCATCCTTCTGGTGTTGGTGACTCCAGAAGTGGCCACAGGACTCCAGGTAAGGTCTCCCCAGGGCAGAACAGAGGGGCAGGTTTCCCTCTCTCCATCTCTGGCCCCACTGTTGATGCAGCCCAGGGTGCAGTTTGCCTTCTGGGCACTGACTGGAGACTGTTTGCTCCTGGCCATTGGTATCCCCAGGTCTTTCTCCAGAGGGCTGCTCTCCATGTCTTTACCCAGTCTGTACTGATACCACTGGTTGCCCTGGCCCAGGGGCAGGATCCTGCAGTGGGCTTTGTTGAACCTCTTGAGGTTCCCCTAGGCCCATTTCTCCAGCCTGTCCAGGCCCCTCTCGATGAATTCCATCCTTCTGGCTAAATATCTGTGGATAGGCATGTGGAAGGCAGTGGCAGAGGCTTCCTCCAGCCTATTCCCCACCCTCAGCTAATCTTCATCACAGGCTGCCTCTCCTCCCCAGTAATGGAGCTGGGGAGACTTAGACCTGCCTCATAATCTTGATTTGGAGTTTCCTTATGAATTACTTGAGTCTCATGTGCTGCTTTAAATGGATTTGTTACGCTAAGCACTTGCTGAAGGCATAATGAGGGTCTAAATCGGTTCCATATGGAACAAGGCAGTGATTCAATTATTCCTCGTGCTGACAAAAGCCTTGATTATTGCTGTCACCAATGTTTTGGGACCTTCCCGCACTCAGTGACACCAGCACAACCCAAATCCGTCGGAGACACCTCGTGGTTTCTAACACCGGCCCTGTTATTTATTATTAGTCCTATAAATGGTGCTATTTTCAGCTCCTTCACACATGATCGTGGGGCTGGGAATTCGCCTGGCGGGGATTTGTGTTAATGGGAAGTGGAGTGACTTTCGAGTTGGGGAGCTGGGGGGGAGAAGGCTGCTCTGTCTCTTCCCATCCATTCACAAAGTCTGTGAGGCAGCTCTTAAAGACCGACGGAAATTAATCAAATGAAGCCACAGCTCATCAAAGGGAGTCTGAAAACCCTCAGATGGAGCAGCGAATAAAACCTTTTGTCTCTTTCTAGCAAATCCAGCCACAACCACGACAGGCTCTAAAATGCCATTAGGGTGTTGTAAATAATGATAATCACCATTCTGATTGCATCTTCCCTGGATTTCAGGGCACTCCAGGAAGGAAGGTCAGTCCCAACAACCCATTTTACAGATGGAGAGACTGAGACCTCATTCCCTGAGGGTACTGCAGAGCCTCAGTGATAGGGATGAGGGGACGTGGGGTCTTTTTTGCTCAAAATGTTGTCCATTGCCTTGGGAAATAGTCCCCACCTCATCTGTTTAATGGAATCATGGGCTATGTACGCCAGACATAGATGTGGGAGTTGAGCCTTCTGGCTTTTCCGTGACTCTAATCTTCACTCCTGAGGTGAAGCAGCCTCCAGAATACAGGTCTGGAACATACTCCTGTCTCTGCTCTGTGGCTTTACCCCACTCCTTGTGCCAGGCTGCTGTAGGGGATGGTTGCACTATTGCCCTTTCACCTCTTTGCTTTGGAGATTCAGATGGGCAGGGATCAGCCTCAGGTCCAAACCGCCATCTCTCCTCCACACTGCAAAAAGCCAGGAGTTGCTGGTAGCCATGGACTTTTCTTCCAAGTTCCCTCTCGGTGGAAGGTGGGCACCAGGCAGTGTACTGTGTGCAGGGCCATGGTTGACACTGGCACTGGGAGCTGCTGTGAATCAGCCTCATTACAAGGCATTTCCAGCTTGGCTCTGGAGATGCTTTTCCCTGCCTTTGCTGCCATTATGCAGCTATTAAAAGCTCCTGTGTAGGGCCGGTGACAGACAGCAGGCACAGGCAGGTGCAGCCTGACACACCTCACACAGGGCATGGGGTGAAGAACCTGCTTTTATTCCCATTTCCCATGCCAGGAGCAGCAGGAGGATGCTGGATCTGCCAGCAGCGTCTCCACAGCACAGAGATAGACAAGGATGGACCTGACCTTACAGCATAGAGGCTCCTAGAAAGCTTTATCTATAGATGATGGTGTGTTGGACGGAATCCTGTGAGTAGGGTCTGTATGGCCAGCAGAGCTTCTGCAGTAGCCCACCATATCCCCAGACCCATGAGCGGGGCTCTGACGTCATTGGGATCTTGCAGTGCCCAACACAGTTATGTTTCTTGCAGGAATGGGAGGATTTAGCAGGATTTCCCCGTTGAGTTCTGGTGTATGCTAAGTATTGAGCAAGGAGGGATCTTTTGGGCTGATTTTTCTCTGACAGGCTCTGCCACCCTCGTGTGTTTCCCAGCCGTGAGTCACATCTCATCCTCTGCTCATCCCCCTCCTTGTAATCACCAGACACTTCAGGAGGATTCTGGAAGATAGTAGCAATAAGAATATCTCGTGCTGAGGTTTCGCTGGCTCTGCTTTTAGTGGGGGCTGGAAATTCACCCTTGGAACGAAAAGCGAGAGACTTTCATTGCTGTCGGTGGCAGGATCTGGGGTCATGTTGATAAATATGGGAAGGGTGGCTGTCAGGAGGATGAAGTCAGGCTCTGCTCCGGTGAGTCCAGTGATAGGACAAGGGGCAGTGGAGACAGGCTGGAGCAGAAGAGGTTCCGTGCAAACATCAGGAAAAGCTTTTTCCTTGTGAAAGTGATGGAGCCTTGGCTCCAGAGAGGTTGTAGAGTCTCCTCTGGACATGTTCAAAGCCAATCTGTACTGTTCCTGTGTGACCTGACTGCTCTGGCTCTGGCAGGGGGGTTGGACTGGGTGATCTTTTGCGGTCCCTTCCAACCCCTCTAGTCTGAGATTCTGTAATTCATAGAGAGAGGGAGCTTAGCCCAGACACAACCACCCTTAGCAAGACCATCCAGTCAGCTCTGCAAAGTGTTGGGGGTACCTAGATGTGCTCCTTGTGATGAGTAGACCAAAAGGATGAATCAAAGCGAAAATAAGTCTTGATGATTAAAAAAGCATCACGTTTTGCAAGAGTTCATATGGACAAGACAAGAAGAAATCGCTTTAAGATAAAAGAGGGGAGATTGAGATGAGATCTGAGACAGAAATCCCTCCCTGTGAGGGTGCTGAGGCCCTGGAACAGGTTGCCCAGGGAGATTGTGGCTACTATCTATCCCTGGCAGTGTCCAAGGGCAGGTTGGATTCTCTGGGATTCTCTGATCACCAAATTTGCTCTTCTGTAGGAGAGGTGTCACAGAGGTCTGCTCCCATGGGGCAGCTGCAGAATTGTGTCCTGGTGGGGATTCCTGTGACCCCATAGGTCTGTCTGTGGGATGCTGGAAACTGTCCTCTCACCAGCATCCCTGTGCTCTGCCCACACTGTGTTCCCACCGCTCTCTGGCCAAAAATGAGTTTATCAGGAGGAAAAATCTGTGAGAAAAGGCAGAGTCAACTGCTTTCCTCTCTCTTGGCTCTTCTGGATCTCATTTTGTGCTTCCTCAAGAGAAGCAGTGGGGGAAGCATGAGATTTGCATTCAAACAGAAATCGAGGAGCAGACGAAGAACTAAGGTCAAAGGAAGGGAGCAAAGAGACTTTCAGTCATTTTGGAGAGGATTTCTTCTCTCCAGAACATCTTATCAAGTTTCCTCCCCCTTCTCACTATTTCTAGGCTGTTAATAATTCAGTGATTTATATTTGCAGCCCAACCTTCCATCTCAGGAGTCATTGCTGCTCCTAATGACTCCAGTGAGTGAATGATGGGCACCAAAAAGGGATCCTGCCTGGAATTAGACTTTTCCTTGGTATTCACTGACACTTCTGTGGGGTTTTTGTGAGATGGCCACTTGTAACTCAGGTTTCCTAATTATTTTGTTTAAGGGAATGGTTAGGGGGAAGGAAGAGCAAGGCTCGACTCTTAGAACAGTGCTTTTTGTGAAGGGTGAGCTGCGAGATCGAAGCAGGCAGTGAGTCAGCAGCTTCTCCTGCCAGCAGAGCTGTTGCTGGGGTGACTGTCACAGGTGACAGAGCGCATCAGCCTGCTTGGTGTCCTCAGGCTGAGCCAGGACTTGGTTCTTCTAATATATCCAAGATGAAAAAACAACCCACCAGGCTCCAGGGACCCCCCAACCTTGGCTCTCAGCTCCAAAGAAAACAGCCACAAATGGATGATACTGGCGGTTTAGGGAAATGGAAAAGAGGAATGTGGTGGTTTTGCTTTTGCTCTGGAGGTGGAGGAAAAGTCATGTGGGAGCATTGTTAGCAGTTCTTGTTCATCAGCCCTAGCTCTTGCCAAAAAGGCTGAGAGACAGCAAAACAAACCTGTGGCACCCATGAGTGACCTCTTGGCAGGACCGTGTCACCCATCACCCAGCATCCAGCATTGCACTCCATGGTCCCAGTGAGAAAGGACCAAAAAGTGTCTCCTCTGCACCCCTTCACCATGTTTTCAGTGTGTTCCTTCTTGCAAACACCCCGTGGTACAAGGGGATTTCTGAGCTGGTTCTTGTGTTTTCTCAGAAACGGGCTGTGCTGGGAGTGGGGGGGATCCTACAGAAGTGAAAGTGCTGCTGGTAAAAAGCAGAACATCTGCTTTAAAAGAAATCACAGGGTTGAGCTGCAGAGCTCAGATCTTTGAGCTCTCCTGCAGACTCCTTGATGCTGCACAAATTCCTTTGCTGGTGTGGGTTTCCCTGCATGAAGCCTTTGCCTGTTTGCTGGAAAGTGTTAAGAAGGTCCTCCAGTACCTGGGCTTGAAAACCACAAACCCTGTGAAATGCAGAAAATCAGCCCTGTTTAATGTAGAGCAAGGGAGGGCTCTGCACGACAAAGCAGATGCCAGCACTGGAAGTCACCCGTGAGGTGGGGATGAGACACTGAAAAGCCTCAGGCCAGAGCAAATTGCCCCTGGATTGACGGCTAGAAACTCAAACTTGACAGTCCTGGCACTTAATGCTGATTGAGTTATTTATAGAATCATAGAATCATCAACTGTGTTGGGTTGGAAGGGACCTCCAAAGAGCATCCAATCCAACCCCCCTATACCAAGCAGAGCCAGTACTCACCAGACCAGGTAGCCCAGCGCCCCATCCAGCCTGACCTTGAGTGGCTTCAAGGATGGGGCCTCCATCACCTCTCTGGGCAGTCTGTTCTAGGGATCCCTCACCCTCAGATTCCAGACCTTTTTCCTCCTGTCCAGCCTCACTCTTCCCTTTTCCAGTTTCAAACCATAGGACTCCTTGTCCTATTGTTCCCTGCCCTTGGGAACAGTGTTTCTCAGCCTTCTGAGACGCCCCTTTCAGGTACTGGAAGGTTTTTATCCTTTCAAAGCACTGTACCAATATTAACTAATTAACTTAAGCCAGGAAGCCGGAGCTGTGCTAATATGTTTTGCCTGGTGACCTGTGCAAGTTTTAATTTTCTATTTAGCCATTTCCTTGGAGAGCAACAGCCTGAGGACAGTGTCACTGGGAGATCCAGCTGGCTGGAGCATCCTTCTGTTGGTAACAGCCAGGCAGTCACCCTTTTTCTTTCCATGACTATTAAACTCTAATGGAATTTTAATGGCTTCAGAATAATTAGACCACAGTGAGTTTGCTCCTGGGTTTGTTAGAAGGTGAAATGCAGTGAGCTACGAGATGGGTTTTCTGTCCCCTCTCAGCTCTCCCCTCCCTGTTGTCCCATTTTAAAAACCAGCAGTTTCCCCGCCATGTGATTTCAGTGGAACCCAGAGAACTTCCCTTAGGGGATTGGGATGCCCTAGGGATGAGAGAATCACAGAATCATGGAATCATCCAGGTTGGAAGGGACCTGATTGGAAGGTCATCTAGTCCAACCCTCCTGCAGCGAGCAGGGACAATCTCAACTAAGTCAGGTTGCCCAGAGCCTTGTCCAGACTCACCTTGAGTATCTCCAGAGATCGGACCTCAGCCTATTCCATTGTTCAAACCCTCTTCTGCTGAAGAACTACTTCCTAACATCCAATTTCAGTCTCCCCTTCTCTCATGTGAAACCATTGCCCCATATCCTATCACTCCAGGTCTTCGTTAAACAGTCCCTCTCCAGCCTTCTTGTAGCCCACTTCAGGGACTGGAAGGTCGCTATCAGGTCTCCTTGGAGCCTTCTCTTCTCCAGGCTAGACAACCCCAGCTCCCTCAGCCTGTCCTTGTAGCAGAGGTGCTTCAGCCTCAAATCATTTCCATGGTCTCCTCTGGACCCACCTCATCAAGTCCCTGTCCTTCCTGTAGTGAGGGCTCCAGAGCTGGATGCAGGACTCCAGGTGAGGTCTCACCAGGGCAGAGCAGAGGAGCAGAATTCCCTTTCTTCTTCAATTAGCATCTTGCAGCCCAGGATGCTAATTGGCCTTCTGGGCTGCAGTCACACAGTGCTCATGTCCAGCTTCCTGTCCACCACCATCTCAAGTCCTTTTCTCCAGGGCTTTCTATTATCGCCTCCCCCAGCTTGTATTGGTAGTGAGGATCATTCTGACCCAGATGCAGAGGTTCCCCTGGGCCCACCTCTCCAGGATGAGCCTGGATGTTCCAGAGCTGGCTTGTCCCCAGGCTAGGTACACTGCTGCTTGCGCTCTTCACGCTGCCTCTTTCCCAACACCATGACTACTAAATGATAGGTCTTCCCCAGAAATGCCAAACCTGTCTGGTTGATGGAAGTTCTTGAATCTGAGGGTGGGGGATCCCTGGAACAGGCTGCCCAGACAGCGGTTAGAGGCCCCATCCCTGGAGCCGTTCAAGGTCAGGCTGGCTGGGGCTCTGGGCAACCTGGTCTGGTGAGTTCTGGCCCTGCTTAGTGTAGGGAGGTTGGACTAGAGTGATCTTTGGAGGTCCCTTCCAACTCTATGATTTGATGATTCTCAGTTCTGTCCCACTAGAACACAACGTGATGGCTTGTCCCTGCTGTTTGCTCCGAGGCTGTGTTGATCAAGCTCCTGCAAGCTCAGATTTCATTTCTCTCCACTCTAACACAATGTTCACTGAAGGAACAAATGAAAAGTCATGTTAAAATTGTAAGGTTTGAGGAAAGGCAGAGAAATCCAAGAGACAAAACATGGTTTGAAGGTCCTTGTCTGCTTTCCAGACAGCACAGCAGCTGTCACAGGAATCCTGTGCTCGGGTGAGACAGCTCAGTGCCCTCCGTGCCCATCTCCCACTGATCTAATTACTGGGAGGTCCTGGTGCCTGCTGCCAGGGCAGAGTAGTGTTGAGGCAGCTCCTGTCCCAGCCCCCCAACCCAGGAAAAGTCATTCCTGTGCTGCAATGTATTTTTTGGAATCTAACTGGCTAAAGAGTGAGAAGGTGAAGCCTGAGTGCTCTAAAAATAAACATCTCAGCCCCGCACAAGGGATGCTTTGTGGCACAGCGAGGACTTACAGACCCTCCAGTATCTCCACGCAAAGTGAAGTCGTGTTACAGAGGGACAGAGATGTTTGTGCAGCTAAAGACACCCATGCCTTTGCTCCTCCCTCCTCCTGCTGACATTTTTAACCTGCATTAATGAAAGCACTGTAACATCTCCCTGGATTTGGGGTTAAATTGCTTTGTCGAGGTAATATTAGATGTTAACGAGCAGGGTATCGCTTTGCTGCCACGAGGCCCTTGGAACATGATCCCCATTACGGTGGAATTTGCATTAATGTTGTTCTGCCACCATAAGCCCGCCCAGTTAATCACATTTTTTTAGGATATTAAAATGGATCTAACTCAATGTTGGGTTGTAACCCCTAGATCCATGAAGAGTTGGATGGGATTTAGCTCGGGCAGCTCCATTAAAGCAAACGGAGTCACCAAGTGACATTATGGAGCGATGCAGAGTGACTTGGCTGATCCTTTTTAGCCACCAAATCTCTGCTGGCTCTTGCTGAACCCACAGCATCGTGGAAAAAACCAGAATAACAGCTCCTGTCCATGCTTGGTTATTTAGGGTTAATTACTCAGTTTTCCCTTCCCCTATTATTAACAGCAGTGACTGTTCTATAAAGACCTGCTGTCTAGAGTCTCACAGAGGATCCCTGAGGATCCCTGAGAGATCCTCTCTGCTCTGCCCTGCTGAGGCCACGTCTGGAATATTGTGTCCAGCTCCAGAAGGACAGGGAACTGCTGGGAAGAGCCCAGTGCAGAGCCACGAGGATGATGGAGTGGAGCATCTCCCTAATGAGGAAAGGCTGAGGGAGCTGGGGCTGTTCAGCTGGAGAAGAGGAGACTGAGGCGTGACCACATTAATGTTGATAAATATGGGAAGGGTGGATGTCAAGAGGATGGGGCCAGGCTCTGCTCAGGGGTGTCCAGGGACAGGATAAGGGGCAGTGGGGACAGGCAGGAGCAGAGGAAATTCCATGGAAGCATCAGGAAAAACTGTTTTGCTGTGAGGGTCCCAGAGCCCTGGCCCAGGCTGCCCAGAGAGGTTGTGTGATCTCCTGCTCTGAAGACATCCCAAATGCACCTGGAACACTCCTATGTAACCTGATCTAGGGGATCCTGCTCTGGCAGTGGGGGTTGGACTGGATGATCTCCAGAGGTCTCTTCCAACCCCCAACATTCCATGATTCTGTGCGTTTGGGGGTTTGTGCTTGGAGCTGGATGAAGAGAGGCATCAGTTGTCCCTATGAGCTCCTGGCAATGCTCTTCACTTGACCAGGGCACTGAGTGAGTTGCAGGGTTCAGCCAGCATTGAATTTGCCTGCTTCTTCCAAATTTCAGTATCTTTCTCATTTTCTGCAGCCGTGAGCACAGCAAAAGGCTTCTGGTGTAGGATTTAAAATAGACTGTAGGTGGGAGGCGAGAAATACTCACTTAATGTAGAGATGAGAAACTGAGGCACGGAGAGATTGAAGGATTCACTCCCCAACTGAGTTACACCAGGAGTGATGTGACTAAGACGGGAATGGGAATAGGGACTGGGTGCTTCAGACTTAGAGCACTGAATTCATCCAGGGAAATCCAGATTCAGTTCCCATCCCTCCTGCTGCCTCCCTGGTGTCAGTGAAGATTTTCCTTTCCCTCACTGCTAGTGCTGAGGTGCAACCTTCATCGCATGATTTTGTGGTTTGATGGGATGGGATCATGATGTCAGGTCACACTCTGGACTTGATGATCTCAGAGGTGTATTCCAGCCTCAGTAATAACAATAACAATAATCAGCTGGGATTGGGATGGCTGATTTCTGGGAATAGGGTCTTGGGGTACACTGGAACAACATCACAGCTCTCCTGGATGGGTGTGAGCCTCAGGAACTGTGGGGATGCCCAAATGATTCCCCAGCTGCTGAGCATGTCATCACAATTAAATCAGAGCTAATCTGGCAGGGAAGAACCAGTTGAAGGTTACAGGGAGGGCAAGCAGCTGAACCTGGCTGAAGCCAGCTCAGCAGAACAGGGGTAGATCATCTGTGTGAGGTGGGTTTCAGCTGTATGAGGTGTGTTTTAGCTGTGTAATATGGGTTTCAGCTGTGCAATGTGGGTTTTAGCTGTATAACATCTAGATTGCTCCAAATTCATCTTGAAAAGTTGGGTAGATGCTGACCTGGCCTTCCCATACCAACAGTCTTGTCTGCAAAGGCTCCAGGCAGTGATTAGTGACCCAGGTGACAACCTGGAGTCTTTCTCTGTGGTGTTTGTCCCTGTTACCCAGCTCAGATTTCCCAGATGACACGGGAGACCTTGTCGGTGAGTTCATACTGCACTGCCTCGAAGCAGCGGTTGGGGCTTTGTGCGGTCCCTGCTGTGGGAGGAGAGACAATACATTTGCAGTGCATTAAGGTATTACTGCAGCAGCGGCTGTGCTGAGAGATTTCTGATCCTCTGAAAAAAAGACGAGTGGATTTGCCCTAGATTTATCAATGGAAGCAGAGTTCCCATTCAGACATGAGGAAGGGAATTGCAGCTGAGATCCCGCTCGAGCTGGATGCTCTGTTGCTCTGCCTGGTGCTAACAGGGATGGGGTGGGGGGAAGGATAACCCCAAGTGGCTGCTTGAGAGGTGATGGGGTTCAGGAAGAAGGAGAAAAGCTTTCCAGGTGAAAGCAGTCTGCTAAGGCAGCACCACACCTGGGAACATTTGAGGGTTGGGGTAAAGGTGCTGAAATGTTTTGTGCAGCCCATGATGCCTGTGGGGAGGGAGGGTGCAGGGTCCCAGTGAGGCTGTGAGAAGAGAGAGGCTATGTGTCCCCTCAGCCAGAGAATCCACCCTGAGGAAGTTGTTGAAGCAGGGACAGAGTGATGCTGCCCTGTTGCTTTGTAGGAACCACGTTGGATGTACTGGGTCAGCCCGTAGATCATTGCAGTGGGGGATTTGTTAAATGGCCATTAGGAATCCAATTCAATTTGTTGAGACCAGATGCAGCAGAAGAGCTCGATGAAAAAACAGAGAGAAACTTGTGGGGAAAAGGCTGGGCCATTAGACAGAAAATCCACAGCCTCAAAGAGAAGGTTCGATGCTGGATCTCACACAGGGACCTCCCAGCTTGCACGGTAGTGCTAAGTGGGTTGGACATCACAGAGGTTCATAGATTCATAGAATCCCAGGTTGGAAGGGACCTCCAGGATCATCCAGTCCAACCTATCCAGCTAAAAATAGAGTTTAAATTAGTTGTTCCAGCAACCTGTCCAGCTGGGTCTGAAAACTCCAGTGTAGGGCAATCGACCCATTCGCTGGGGAGATGATTCCAGTGGTTAGTTGTTCTAATGGGGAAGAATTTTCTTCTGGACTCCAGGAGTCAGTTGCACCGATCCCCCCTTGGCTTTCCCATCTGGCTCCTTGTGAAAAGGGAGTCAACATGTTCTTGGCAGCTGCCCTTTAGGAGGTGGGACCTGGAGATAAGGTCCCTTCCTCGGGGATGTTATTCCCCTGCCTTCTTCCCTTGTGCTGAGACCTCCTGGGTTAGGGAGGTGCCCTAGGCCACCTCTGTCACTGTAATTTTCGTCTGGGAGCAGTGCCTGTGTTCAGACTCCTCAGGGGAACACATATAGGGCTGGTGGCCAATGCCGAGCAGGAGGTGATGCTGCTGCTGTATCCCTGATGCTGAACCACAACCTTGGCTGGGGACCTCATCAGAAGGAAGGAGTTGAGGAGACTTCATCAGGGAGGAGATGATCTGCCCCTCCAGCCACTGTCTGCCGGCAGGACTCTGCTCGCCTGCCACAGCTTAATTGGCTTTGATAGGATTACAAGGAAGCAGCAGAGGAGTAAACAGGGCCAGGAAGACAAGTGGTGCCTGGGGCCACCCGGCTGTAGCCCCGAGAGAAATCCCTTGAGCTGGTACAAAGCTACCCAGAGCTCAAGGGTTAAGGTCTGCTGCTGTGGGTTCAGGGCTTAATCTTCCTCCTGGTTTTGATGGAAGGGCTTTTCCTAGCAGCATCTCAAAGGAGCTCTGGAGCTCTCTCCATAATTTCCAAAGAGTTTTCCCCTGACTGAGATACAGAGCAAACTGTGGCAGTTATGGAAGTAGCATCTTGTTGCCCAAAGCCTTTTGCCATCAATAAATGTTTATGGTTTAGAGCAGCCTTGTTTGTTTGCCTTAGGCCAGATGACAGTGATTTATTGGCAGAGATCCTAGAGGAGGGAAGAGATGAGCCAGACGAGTCCTGAAGCCCTACACACATGGATGTGGTGAGGAGATCGATGGTTATCTCACAACCATGAGACCTGTGAAAAATAGAGCCTCAAACCTGGATGTGAACTGCTGTTCCCAGGACTTTTTTACAACAGACAACATGGGCAGCTCAGCTGCAGGAGGATGATGGAAGTGGAGTTGGAGGCAGAGCAGGCAGCTCACCTAAAGGATGGGTTGATTTGGTCCCACAGCCAGGTCCACTTGTTCAACTACAGAACCTCGCTGAGGCTCGTTCCCCTAAGAAACCCCGCTGGTTTCCAGAGGCAGAGGGTATTTCCCAGCTCTGTCAGCAAAGGAGAAGGTAGTGTCGGCTCTTCCAGACCCCATTCACACTGGTCATCTGCTGTTTACAGCCCAGACTCAGCTCTTATCCCAGTGTTTATTGTTATTTCCCCCTCTCCTCTGCCTGACCCCCTGCATTTGGGCTTTGGGATACCAAGCTGGGAACATCTTGAATCATACCCTGGCTGGGATTAAAGGGCTTCTGCACTTGGCTGGGGAAATCGAGACCTACTAGGGGGGCACAGCAGAATGTGGAGATCAGAGCTTCTCTGTGGTGCACGTTTCATGATGAAATCCTGGGGATCTCTTAAAGATCTCTGGAAGATCTCCTGGGGATCGCCTGATCAATTCCTGAAGATCTCTTGAGGATCTCCTGGGAATCGCCTTAGTATCTCCTGTGTATCTCTTGAACATCCCCTAGGGATTTCCTGGGGTTCTCCAGCTTGTTCCAGCTCGGGGCTCCTGCAGAGGAGACTTTTGCCTTAAAAAATTAATACATTTTAAAAATCCCTTTTGCTCAAAGTTGAACTCTTTGCATGAAAGGATCAATCGAAGGCAGAAAGGGAAGAAAATAACTGAAAGTGTTTTGGCTCTCTTGCAGGAAATCTGAAATGCAGATTAGGGTTGAGGGTGAAACCCACTGCAGCCAGGACTTCACTCAGGGATTTATTTTGTGAGGGGGATGCAAACATTCCCCAGACACCTTCCCCAGACAGAAAACCCCCAAATCCTCAGCGCTTCAGCCCAGACTGTGATTCAAAACAACTGTTGGTAGTTCCTTCCCTGCAGCTCCACCGACACAGACGGGCAACCCACAAATTAATAACAAAAAGACCGTTCCCGTTCCCCGTGCGTGGGGAAAGGCAGGAAAACTCTTTCCCAGGGGAAAAACAACACCCTCCCCGCTGAGCATCAAAGGAGGATCCCCGGGAGGGGTTGGAGCCCCTCGGGGTGTCTCTGGCTGGCGGTTCGGATCGGCTCTCCCCACCTCGGGCAGGGGCAGGGTGAGGGATGCCCGCAGCCCGCTGGGGGGCTGTGGGGCAGGGCTGTGGGTTGGTGGGTGTCTCCGGCAGCAGTGACTGAACGAGGCGGTGCCAGGGCTGGGGGCGGATTTTTTGAGAGGAGCCTCCGTTCCTCAGAGCAGCGGCAGCCGCCGGAGCAGTTGGGCGGCTGGCTGAGCCCTCCCCGCCCCGAGGAGGAGGAGGAGGAAGACGAGGAAGAAGAGGCTCCGACTGCCGCCTCTCCGATCCCTCCCCCCCTCCCCTTTCCCCTTCACCCCACTCCTTTATGGACGAGCGCCGGAGCCTGCTCCACTCTCCGGCTGCCTCCTGCTCCAGCCGGCAGTCCCGGGGGGATTCGGCCAGCAGCCACCACAACCTGGGCTACAGCGAGCCCCCCGGCAACCCCCAGCCACTCGCCGAGCACGAGGAGGAAGAGGGCGACGAAGGGGGCGAAGGCAACATGACCGTGGTGGGGGGCGGCGGTGGGGGAGACCCTTTGCTGGAAGAACCACAGCATCCTCAGCCGCTGCTCGGGGGAGACCGCTACGATCAACCCCCGACGGCAGCTGCAGTCCCCGCCGTCCCGCCCGCGGATAACGGGGAGCACGAGTGCTGCGAGCGGGTGGTCATCAACATTTCGGGGTTGCGCTTCGAGACTCAGCTGAAGACCCTGGCGCAGTTCCCTGAGACGCTGCTGGGAGACCCCCGCAAGAGGATGCGCTACTTTGACCCCCTCCGCAATGAGTATTTCTTCGACCGGAACCGGCCCAGCTTCGATGCCATCCTCTACTACTACCAGTCAGGAGGGCGAATCCGGAGACCTGTTAATGTTCCCATCGATATCTTCTCCGAGGAGATCCGCTTCTACCAGCTAGGGGAGGAAGCCATGGAGAAATTCCGGGAGGACGAGGGTTTCATTCGGGAGGAGCAGCGGCCGCTTCCTGAGAAGGAGTTTCAACGCCAAGTGTGGCTCCTCTTTGAGTATCCCGAGAGCTCTGGGCCAGCCCGAGGCATCGCTATCGTCTCTGTCCTGGTCATCCTTATCTCTATCGTCATCTTCTGTCTGGAGACCCTGCCGGAATTCAGGGATGACCATGACTATGAGGGAACTGGAGGCTCTTTTGGGATGAGTGGTGGCCCTCTTCCACCTGATGTCATGACCAACTCTTCATCTTCAGCTGCTTCCATGGTGTCATCCTTCACTGACCCTTTCTTTGTGGTGGAGACTTTGTGCATCATCTGGTTCTCTTTTGAGCTTCTGGTCCGCTTCTTTGCCTGCCCCAGCAAGGCCACATTCTCCAAGAACATCATGAACATCATTGACATTGTGGCCATCATTCCTTACTTCATCACACTGGGCACTGAGCTGGCTGAGAGGCAAGGCAATGGCCAGCAAGCCATGTCCTTAGCCATCCTCAGAGTCATCCGGCTGGTCAGGGTCTTTCGTATCTTCAAGCTTTCCCGGCATTCCAAGGGGCTGCAGATCCTGGGACAGACCCTCAAGGCCAGCATGCGGGAACTGGGCTTGCTCATCTTCTTCCTCTTCATCGGCGTCATCCTCTTCTCCAGTGCTGTCTACTTCGCAGAGGCCGATGACCCCAGTTCAGGTTTCAGTAGCATCCCTGATGCCTTTTGGTGGGCGGTGGTGACCATGACCACAGTGGGTTACGGGGACATGCACCCCATCACCATTGGGGGCAAGATTGTTGGCTCTCTGTGCGCCATCGCAGGCGTCCTGACCATCGCTCTCCCTGTGCCTGTGATAGTCTCCAATTTCAACTACTTCTACCACCGGGAGACAGAAGGTGAGGAGCAAGCCCAGTACCTGCATGTCGGGAGCTGCCAGCACCTCTCATCCAGCGAGGAGATGAGGAAAGCTCGCAGCAATTCCACCCTCAGCAAATCCGACTACATGGTGATTGAGGAAGGGGGAATCAACCACAGTGCATTCAAACAGGCTGCCTTTAAAGCAGGCAACTGCACAACCACAAACAATCCCAACTGTGTGAACATCAAAAAGATCTTTACGGATGTTTAACAGCAACAAAAAAAACCTCCCAAAACCCCCAACCAACCAACCAACCCAACAAAAAAAATCAAACCCAACCAAGAGGATGCGGTAACAAACAAACAATCCTAACAATCATGATGCAGAGTGACTGTGTGCTCGGTGTTGTGTGGAACATGCACCATCATCGGTCTGTGTGTGCCCTTGGTTTTTGATACCTTTATTTTTTTAGAGCCTTCCTTTCTACCAATCCGTCCCCAAAAAGAAAACAGGAATCTCCTCTCCTTCCCCCCACCCCCCCAAGGATTTAAAATTCTCCGGAGAAGATGATGCTTAAAGGGTAAAGAGAAGGAAGATGAAGACCAAACACACTCAAGGCTGAAACAGGTGTTTGTTCTGCAACATGTTGCAGAGCTGCTTTTGTTTCCCTGGTTTTTGGGGACCTCGCGCTTTCCTCCTGAATTTCCCACCCCCCCTCCACCCCACCCTGTTCCCTGAAGGCAGCTTGTAGCCTCTTTCCTTTCCATCGCATTAACTCACTTGTTGGATTAACGACCCCGGCTCGGGTGGGCAGATGAGGAAAACATGTTGGAAAGGGGGCTGGGAGGAAACAGGCATTTAATTTTGCAGCGAGTCTCTGTTACCACATCGTTAAATGATGCTTAATATGGGAACCTGTGGTGTGCTGTTAGGGGAACATCACCGATCCCTTCATCTCCCTGGTTAGATCACTGATGGAATTCTAGGCTGATTGGAGACTGAGTGTGATTGATGCTGATTTAAATGGAGAAAAACCCACCAAACCCTTTGTTTTCTCTTCTGGATTCCCTTCCTGTGGAGCCCTCCGGCATTATTTCACCCGCTGTCAGATTTATGGCCATGCAGCAGCTCTGTGTGCAGGGAGGAGGGAGGCAAAAGGCCAACTGAACCGTTTCGGGAGACGAGGGTGCTCAGGGAGCGATGCCAGTGTGGAGCAGGGGGATGCAGGATCGGCGTGGGGCTCCTTGCTGCCTCTGGGCAGCCTCAGACCCGCCTCAGACCCAGCTGGCTGGAGACAAAGAAATGGTTGCTGCTGGTTTTTTGCGACGGGTTGGGGTGAGAGGCAGCTGCTTATTGCCAGAAGATTAAAGTGGCGAACACGCCTTCCAGCGGAAGTCTCTAATTTGGACTGGAGTGATGCAGTTGCCATGGCCACCTTGGTTTCCTGGGAAACCCTGAAGGTTGTCATGGCATCGCTTCTCCCATCCCCCTTGGTACTCACTCTTCCCACAAAACACCTTTCCAGATGGTTCCAGCCCCATTGTCCCGCAGGACAGTGCAATGGGACCCCCCCTCTCCTGGCCTCCCTTTCTCTTCATGTGCGGAACAAAGCGCCCATCAGCAATAATCACACCCCTGAATCATTCAAACCACTGCATGGTGCCAACACCTTGGCACTGAAATTTGGAGACGAAGGCTCAACCCGCCAACACAAGCACCGACAACGACCTCACGGTCCCCCATGCACCCCATGAAACCCCCAACCCTGTGGAAAGGTGCAGAGCAGCCGTTGGGAAAGCTCAGCTGGGAAAACTTTGATGACTTTTTGAAACGAGGGGGACACATCTGTAAAGAGCAGGATTGAAACGTCATTGTAACCCCAGCGGGGAGACCGGCACCGGCTTCACCCGGGTCACGGGATGTCTGATGGGATCAGGTGAGCTTGGCACGGGGTGGAGTTTAATCACATCCTAAAGTCATGTTGTTTTATGGGGTAAACCTTGTGCTTTCCACTGCTTTAGGGTTAATTTTCAGCTTAACCTGATGCTCTGGGGTGTTTTAGGGCAGTTTTACATCCTCCAGCTCCTCCGGTTAGATTTGCTTTTCACTTTGCCTTTTGGAGCTGGGCACTGGAGGAAAAACCTTGCTGCCGGATTTCCTCAATCCTCTGCTAAAAAGGTTGTTTGCAGCACTTTAATGCTGTAGTCTGACCCCAGCTATGAAGGCAGGGCCTGGCTGCTCAGCCTTGAGCTCCTTGCTCCAGCTCAGCTCCATTTTGCTGAGTTTTGGGTAAAATAAAACTGGATTCCTTCGAGGTAATGAACTGCACAGGGATGCTGCTCAATCCCTCTCACAACAACAGGGTTTGACCCCGACCTGTGCGAGTCACCCCTTTCCCAAGGGGTGGGCAGAGGGATTTATCTCAAGAGATGCTGGCTGTGCCAGAGTCAAAGTTAACTGGGATCTAACCCAGAATTGGGAGAGTTTGTAACCCTCTCCCTCAGCCCCAGTTAATAAAACCTGATTAACCAAGGGAAACACCAGCAGGGCTTCTTGGCTGATGGCAAGGGACAGCTTTATTGGAGCTGGTGTCCTGTCACCAGCTGAGGATCCCACAAAGGATCTTCAGGAGGGAGATGCTATGGAGGTGGGAAACCTGGGATCCCTTGTCTGGGATAACTGGCATACCTTATCTGAGATAAGTGGGATTCCTTGTCTGGGATCTCCTCTGGGATAACAGGGAACACCCCAATGGGCTGAAATGCTCTCACTTTTGATTGTTTTTGAAGCTTCCTCATATGCAAAAAAAAAGTTTAAGTTTAAAAGCAGATGAAACAGCCCCACTCTGGAGAGTTTGCGCTCAGGGGAGTTTTGTATTGGCGCCTGGCCTGTGGCAGCTGCACGGGGTACGGAAACCACATGTTCTGCTGGAAATGGCTCTGTGCAGTTTTCAGTTTCTCTGTTATCTCAAATAAGCAGGTTGTCAGTTCGCTGTCCTGGCTGCTCCCTGCCTGATTTTGTTGGGGTAGAAGCGTTTCAAGTGGCTTTTAGTGACGGTTAAAGCAGCTGCATGGGAGGGGTGGTGGAGAAACCACCTTCATCCACTGCAGTAACAGGCAGTTGTGCTCCAGTACCAAATGGTATCACTGGAAAGTCCCAAATGCTGAAGGACCTGCAGCTATTTGAGCCAGTCCAGAGGAGGCCACAGAGATGATCTAAGGGCTGGAGCACCTTTACTCTGAGGACAGGCTGAGGGAGCTGGGGTTATTCAGCCCAGGAAAGAGATGGGTCTGTGAGGGACCTTAGGGCTGCCTTCCAGAGAGATGGTGGCTGTGCCCTCCCTGGAGATGTTCAAGGCCTTGAGCAGCCCAGTCTGACTGAGAGGCATCTCTGCCCCTGGCAAGGATTTGGGGGAGATGAGCTCAGAGGCCTCTTCCTGCCTGGGCCAGCCTGGGGTTCTGTGATTCCATGCTCTGTCTTTATGATACACCCCAAATAATTAGAAGTGGAAAACTGGGGATAACCTCCCAGTGCTCTGCCTGTTCAGTCTGCCTCTTCCTCCAGCGCTGCTCTGGTTCAGCCAGACAAATCCTCTCCGTTATTGCATGATCTGACGGCTTCTCCTCCTTCATGCCTTGTGCCAGCAATCACAGAGATCCCTGGACAACGGCTCTTTGCAGCCAGCTGCTCACTTAACTCGCTTTGCTCCCCTACAATGTGCCTCCTATTAGGACTTAGGGCTGTTTTAGCAGCCACTGGGGAGTTAACGATGAGCCTCAGCCTCAGCAGTGTGTGTGACTCGACTATTTCTAATGTGCTTAGAGGCAGCAGGAGGAGATTAGTGTTAGCAGAGCTGCTGCCTGCTGTCTGGCACCCGCTGCAGAGCCTTCCCACAGCAGGGCCAGGGGCTTGCCTAGGCTCGGCTTATTACATTAATCGCTGCGAAGTGCTTTACCCCGGGCTGATTGCAGAGAGAACAGGCAGGGAAATGCTGGGTTCTTGGTAGTCCTCAGCATGAACTCCCCAGCTTGTTGTCTGCACGTGTGGGGATGCTCTCTGAGATGTTCTCCTTATCCTCCTCCTCCACCTTCTCCTGCTCTTCCTCCTCCCCTGGCCTTTGTACCTGTCCTCTGATGGACAGTGATGCTGCAGGGGGGGAGCAAGGCCCTGCACCCCTGGGCGGCTGTAGCTGTTTTGTATGTTTAGTTCATGAAGAGGCAGGGAGTGATGCAGAGCCCTTCGAAGCCTCCTGCCTTCCCTCCGAGGCTCCTTTCACTTTCGTCTGCCTGCATTTGAGAGCCTGCACCCTTCACAGAACATTAGGGATTGGAAAGATCATCCAGTCCAATCCCCCTGCCACAGCAAGATCCCCCAGATCCATTCGCACAGGAACATGGCCAGATGGTTTTTAAATGTCTCCAGAGAAGGAGACTCCACAACCCCCTGGGCAGCCCCTTCCCCCTGGAATGGGGGACACCCTCACCATTGGGTGCCCCTGAGCAGAACCTGGCTCCATCCTCCTGACACCCACCCTTTCCATATTTATCAACATTCATGAGGTCACCCCTCAGTCTCCTTTCTTCCAAGCTCAAGAGACCCAGCTCACTCAGCCTTTCCTGATCAGGGAGATGATCCACTCCCTTCATAATCTTTGTGGCTCTGCGCTGGACTCTCTCAAGCAGCTCTGTGTCCTAGAACTGAGGGGCCCAGAATTGGATACAATATTCTAGATGTCACCTCAAAACATGTCCTCAGTGCAGGGGACATGCAGCAATCCTAACCCTGGCCCCTCCATGCGGTGCTTTGACACCATCACCTTCTCCTCCAGCTTATTTGCCCCCTTTTTTGGTATGTTTTCAGGCCTGAGCTCTTCTCAAAAGGTTCTATTGTTCTCCAGCACAATAGATGCCCTTCAGGTGCTTGGGGTGGCTGGAGGAGCAGAGCCGGATCCATCTCACCCCACGTGTGGCCACACACAAGGGCTGCAGGTATCTCTTTCTTCAGGAGAGTTCGATTTCTTTCCAGGCAATTGTTGCTGCGCCATCCATCGACAAAAGAAGCCGGGTTGGGTTTTTAACCCCCAGCTGATGGGCAGTTCAGCAGAAGCAAAGGGTTAGAATCATAGAATCACTAGGGACTGGAAGGGACCTTGAAAGATCATCCAATCCCCTTGCCATGGGCAGGGACATCCCACCCTAGATAAGACTGGCCAGAGCCTCATGCTGCCTGGCCTTAAACACCTCCAGAGACGGAGCAAGGGCTGTGAACATGCAGCCTCCCCAGCAGACAGGACAGAGCATCCACAGCTCATGGGCTGAGTCAAGGTCTCGCCTCACAGGCCGAGGGTCTCTGGCAGCGGTTGCTGTTTAGGATGGTGTCTGCATGGAATCTCTTGAACTGTGTAGTTTGGAGCCCTCTTCCTGCCAGGCTTTTAAAATATGCAGATCTTGGTGAGAGCACACGGAGGCTCCCGCTGCAGCCTGATGGAGGGGAGGGAAGGAGGAAGCCAGGCAGGGCTTTTTTTTTTTAACTCTTCTTTTTTTTCCATTTTAAATGTTTTCGCAAGTGATCTCTGGGGAGGCTGCAAACCTGCCAGGGCAAACAGACAAAAAGGGGATAGTTTGCAGCTTGTTTTGCCTTTTGGTCTTGGTTCTTCCGTGTGCTGGCAAGGAGAGCTCAGAGCATCGACATCCTCCAGCAGAGGCTGTTGTATGGAGGATAGGTGCAGGGAAACAGGGGCTTTCTGGTCAGTATAGGATAGAAATATCAGTTATGGGCAGGGCAATATCCTATACATTGTCTGTTTCATTGCTGTGGGGCCAGTGCTGTTCTTCTGCACCCAGCTCTGCTCTGGATCTGCACTTGCAGGTGTGAACAGGGTGCTCAGCTCCTCTTTGCGGGGCTGGATAGCTGGAGGATGTGTTAGGACAAGCTGTTGCTGCTTTTCCATGGCAGAGGCTGGGACTGGGTGAGCACGATGGGTGCTGTGCCCTGCTGCTGGGTGCTGTGAGCTCCCTCCCAGTGCCAGGAGTGGGAGTCAGGTGCTGGGCATAAAGGGCTGGAGCAATGAGCAGCTCCAGAGGCGGGTTTCCTTGGAAACAGCTGAGGGTCTGTGGCCATCATAGCTCTGATGGGGGCATTTGGGGTTATTCTGGGGTGGGTGCCCCAAGGTGCCTCATCTGGGCCAGGAGTCACTTCTCCAACAGCGAGAAGGTTTCAGCTTCATTTTGGGGGTTTATTTCTTAGGGCACACATAGGACTTCGTGAGGAGGGGCTACAGCCCTGCTGTAGGGCAGAACCAGCTCATGGCAGGGAGCACATTTGCTGCTGCAGAGCACCCTCAGGCCCTTCTCTTCAACATCTGGCTCTTGCCCCAGCTGAAGCTCTCCTGGCTCCGCTGTGGTTGAGTCCAGGACATAACTGAGACCTTTTATTCCCCAGCTTGGCTTCCTGAGCAGGAAAATGAGTAATGGTGTCTCTGTCAGAGCAAATCCATCCCACCTGATGGGCCCTGTGCTTGCTGCTCTGTGCTGGGAAAGGCTCAGGGCTTCTGCTTTCTGTCACCAGCAAAACCCAGTCCCATTTCTCACTCATGAGAACCATCCCCTGAGTGGGAGAGGGCTGTGTGCGGGGTCCCTCTCCCCTGGGAGCTGGAGCCCTTGGATCCCCACAGCTGGCCAGACACTCAGACAAAATCCTCCCTGGGCTTTTCCTTCCATCAGTAAAGAGCTGCTTTATGAAGCCCCTGGTTCCAAGGGTCCGTTTGTATCTCCTCACTGCTCAGAGCCTGAATTTTCAGTGCGGGGGAAGCTCGGCAGCAGGGCAGGGAAACCTTCACGCATGAAGCTCCCCCGCAGGGCATCGTCAGTTTTCTCCTCCTTATGAAGCATGACGTGCTCAAGTAAATTAAAACCTGGCTCCTATCTCGTTCAGCTCGTCGCTCGAGCGAGGAACAGCTAAAACACTTCCCCAGCAGTGTTCTCTCTCCCTACTCCTAACAGGAACAGACTTTCCCTCACCACCTCGCTCACTCATCTTCAGATCCCCGTGCTTGACCGTGCTGGGTTGGTTTTAAAATGATTCATTTCCTTAAGATTTGTAAATCCAACACTTTTCTGAGCAGGTTTAAGCTTTGGCGCGTCTGTTGCTTTTCTGGAGCCGTCGCTTCATTTTTAGCACCGGTAACACATGCTGGGTGGGAAGGTTTGGTCTGGCCACGTGGCTCCCGCAGCTGGTTCAGCCAGAGGCTCTCTCTGCTCCCACTGGTGACGATGCCACGTGCAGTCGGTTTGATTTGGATGTTCTGTGTGTTCCATAGAGCTCTGAGGGAGCTGGGGGTGTTTAGTCTGGAGAAAAGGAGGCTGAGGGGAGCCCTTATTACTCTTTACAGCTCCCTGAAAGGAGGGTGTAGAGAGGGGAGAGTTGCTCTCTTCTCCTCAGTCACTGGCCATAGGACAAGATGAAACAGCCTCAAGCTGGGCCAGAGGAGGGTTAGGCTGGCCATCAGGAGAAATCTTTTCCCTGCCAGAGTGGTCAGGGGTTGGAATAGGCTGCCCAGGGAGGGGAGTAGCCATCCCTGGAGTGGTTCAAATATCGAGTAGCTGTGGCCCTGGGGAAGAGGGTTTAGTGGTCAGAGTGGGGTTGGGGTGATGGTTGGACTGGATGAGCCTGGAGGTGTCTTCCAACCTTAATAATTCTGTGAGTCTATGATAAGAAGGCTGGGGAAGGCTGTTCCCAAGGGCAGGGAATGATAGGACGAGGGATCATGGTTTGAAGCTGGAAAAGGGCAGAATGAGGCTGGAAAGGAGGAAAAAGGTCTGGAATCTGAGGGTGGGGGATCCCTAGAACAGGCTGTCCAGAGAGGTGGTGGAGGCCCCATCCTTGGCGCCATTCAAGGTGAGGCTGGCTGGGGCTCTGGGCAACCTGGTCTGGTGAGTGCTGGCCCTGGCTGGTATAGGAGGGTTGGTCTGGATGAGCTTTGGAGGTCCCTTCTTTTATGGGGTTCAGCTCTCTTGAAGCTGGCAGAGCCTGCAGACCCTCCTGCTGCTACCTAACTGCTGTGATTTCCCCCAGCAGGAGGAAGCCCAGGCTTTCACCCAGCTTCCTGGGGACAGCAGCTCTGCCCTATAACAATCCTTCTCTGCTGTGGTTTCCTCACACTGTGTCTGCACTTGCTTTTCCACTCTTATAGCCCTTTTCCCTCTGAAAACTCACTGTGTTTACAGTTGAAATCGCTCTTCTCCCTCCTCACTGATCTCTGCTCAGAGCTGCCACCACAGCTCCGTGACGGTTCCAACCTCAGGCTGTTGCAGCGGGTCAGAAATGAGACTTGGTTTGGCCTGAAATGAACCTGCCTGCTGCAAAGGTGAGGTTGCAGGAAGGATGTGAAAGGAGTTTGCTGAGAGCTGGGTGTAGCATTGCAGAGCTGAGGGCTTTCCTCCCTCTTTGTGAACATTGGTGGGTGCTGGCACTTCAGAAACCTTTGCATTAAGAGAGGAAATTCCTGTCGCATCTGAAACAAGCCTGGGCTGTTCTCTCCTGGGGCTGGAAACCTTTCTGCAAGGTCTCCCCCATCCTGATAGCAAAATGCTCTGAGGAAGCAGCCAGTGAACATGGGTTCAGCTCATTTTCCAGTCTGTGATCTCTCCAGGAATGGGCTTTACTGCTACCTTTTCTTACCTGAGCTGTGCTGCAGCTCCTGTAGAGGAGACCATCACAGCCCCACTTAACTTTTCCTGTCAAACCCATCATTTGTGCTGGTCACTTTGTTTATCCCTTAAAAACTGGCCCAACAGGAGCTGTTTTCCAGTCCTCTGGATTTTCACCAGGTCCAAGGCTCAAGAGATGCTCAATACTTGCAGCCTCGGGAGCTGCTTTGCCAGCTCCAAGCACTTGGACACAAGTTATGTGGCTCAGCCTGTTTAAAAACAGCTAATTCTTGTGGCTGCTGTTTATTATCTTCTGTTTCTCTTGGAGTGGAGGGGGATTTCATCACCCTCGTGTGATGAGAAGGCATCTGGATCCGTTCTGGAGCTGAAGCTCCTGGATGCTCCTGACTTCTCACTCCCACTGCTCTTCTTGTTGAATTTGGTGACACAATATCATCGTCAGGCTGAGGATTTGGGGTTTCTTTCTATAAGGGGACAGATCCAGCCTGAACAGGCACTGGAATACTCCAAAGCACTGGATTTTTTTGCCTGCTTTGGGAAAATCACCACTTAATCTGCAAAGCCACAGCTCCTTCTTGGCTGGACCAGCAGCATTTCCTGGGCTGAAGGTGCCACTGGGGTTTATTGGTGTAATGGTCCAGCAGTGCTGAGGATCCCAGCAGTTTGACCAATGCTTTGCACAAAAGCAGGAGCCCTTTCCTGCTGGCAGGTGGGACGGAAGTGTAATCCCTTCGAGCAAGCCCAGTCCAATAACCCATAAACTCCAGTTAGCTTTAAGCCTATGGATAGTCCTTCTGGCAAGGCAAGATAAGCCAGTGCCTGAACAACCAGCTGCTCCAACACCCTTGCAAGGAGCACTGAGCCCCTCTGGGAGCTCATTTTCCCCAAAGTGCTGCCCTGAATTGCAAAGGGATCATTGCTCCTTGTGGGAAATCCCACATCTTTTCTTTCTCTGCCTGCTTTTAGCATCCCTGCAGCATCATCCCTGCAGCATCATCCCTGCAGCATCATCCCTGCAACACCCAGAGAGCAGCTCTCACCCATCTCAGCTTGTGTGTCCCATCCCGAATTGCCTGTCTCCATATCAACTGTCCCTTTTGGGGTATGATTTTGGGGTATGAGCTGGGACCAGGCTGGAGGATGAGTTCTGACTGCAGCTCTTTCCTTCCTACCCTCATCTCATCACCGGCTGCTAATGAAGCATCCGGCTCAGGTAATCTGATTTGGTGGTAGCTCATCTTATTAGTGTGCACTGGGCTTAATGCCCCTAACGAACCTGGGATCGCAGCTCTGACTAACTGCCACATGAAAGGGCTGGGATTTAGGTGTGAGGTGGCTCACATAGGGCTTGAATTGTCAGGAGATTTGGCCATGTCCCATCCATGGGTGGGCACGGAGCCCACAATGTAGCACAGCAGGAGGTGGGATGGTCCCATTACCATGGGGTGAGCTGAAAGTAGAGAATGAGTGATGTCTGAAGATGAGTGGGATGTGAGCAGAGCTTGAAGTTTCCCAGAACTGCAGTATCTTACAGACAGAGTAGAGCATCTCTCTATATTAAAACGGAGACCGGGATGAGCCCCTTCTAGTCTCCATTAGGCTTCAGACCCCTAATAAAATCCCAAACCTGTTGCCTTTCCAGTGGAGTTCATACACTCCAGAGGTTCTGCAGCTCCAGCACCACAGAGGTTGGGGGATATTTTCTTGTGCCCTAGAAACCTCCATCCTTGCATCAAGTGAAGTTTAAGAGAAGGGTAGATGTTGTGTTGGGGAATAGGTTGGGGACTGACTTGTTGGAGAGCAGTGGAGGAGAAAGGGACCTGGAGGTCCTGGTGGACAGCAAGATGACCATGAGCCAGCAATGGGCCCTTGTGGCCAAGAAGGCCATCGGCATCCTGGCATGGATTAGAAGAGGGATGGTTAGCAGAAGCACCAGTTAGCTACTCTGCTCTGGTGAGACTGCGTCTGGAATATTGTGTCCAGTTCTGGGCCCCTCAGTTCCAGAAGGACACAGAACTGCTGGAGAGAGTCCAGCACAGAG
>JAOXOE010071914.1:0-29351 GCA_028565055.1 Phoeniculus purpureus
CCCCACCCTATAAAGTTGTAACCTATAAACAGGATCTCAAATACATACAGCATAATCATGTTTATCAATCATAATAAACATCAGTTCAACTAAACTCTACAGCTAGAATTATCTCCGCTATTTATAAAGTTTGCTTTTCTCTTCTGATTTTCTCAGTTTAAAACCAGTTCTGCGACAATGCTAAGCTATGCTGAGGTATTTTATGAAGGTGCCAGAAGCCAGCTGCTACCCACAAGTATTGTTCTCAGAGCTGTATGGTGCTACCTTTTGCTGAGGGAAGACGGGGGAAGGAACAAGAAGGGAGACGGGAGGAGCCCAGATTATTCCAGTGACGGACGGTTCTTAGCAAGGCATCAGAGACAGAGCTAATGCAGCTCAGCAGTTGCTTTGGTTTTAGAAATTTGGTCAGAAGTACCTGATACATTCCACACACCGACCTTACTTGTCTACTCACCTCAAAGGTGTCTTTTCTCCTACACGTAAAACTATTTGCAATTTCAGTGCAATCTTCTTAAGACCCTCCTAACAACCCACAGGGGCAAAAGCGTGTCCCCACGAGGAGAGCTGGGCCTGGGAAAAGCAGTAGACAGACCCAATGAAGATAGATAAGCAAAAATAAAACCTATCTGGCTCTTTTCCACGTGTTACTCTACATGTTTGGGAAGCTGTGAAAGTACAAGAACTGCTTCTCTGCACCATTCCAAAAGCACTGAAGCTACTTGTGCTGACACACGCAGACCGAGGTACCATTTAGATCACGGAGCCAAAGACAGGAACATTTTCAGAAGCAACAAATCAATAACTTGCGACAAAGCCTCCTCTGTCAAACACCTTACGTGGATTTTAGAGATCTCCCCACTGGAAAGAAGAAAAAGACTCACAAGCTGCAACAGCAGTGAGATTTAGTGATTGAAAAGGGTAGAACTTACACAAGGTCTGTATCTGGAATTCTGTATTGCTCTAGAATTTTGGAAAGGGAGAAGGAAGAGGTATTGGTTGCAAACATAGAAAGTTATTTGGTCTGGCTGCACGAGGACTGACAAGCACAGACCCGGTGGGTGCAGCAGGCTAGCTTACTCCTTTGGTAACACTCCACAGTAGGCAGGGGTACACCCAGGCCCTCTGGAGAAAGGGAATTTAAGCACTTCAAGCAGAACAGGAAGAGGGGACAGTGACTCTTCATACAGTTAACGTGGCAATAAATAGATCAACAGGTCTACATGGAAAATGTCTGGTCTAAACTCAAGTATCATTGAAAGTACGGACCAGATGCAGTATTCTGTCTGTCCCAAAACACTAAGGACCATGATAAGCTCCTTGTCTCTCTAATAGCAGTTTGTAATGTAAATTTTTAGCTAATAAAACGTTAGCTGACATTCAAGGTGAATTAGAGGTTGTTTTGGCTTAGTATCTGTGATATGGTTCCAGCTGCAATGGCTGCTCTGTTCCATTTGCAACAAAGAAAGAGGGAATCTCTGTTGTCACAGGAAGGTGCTCTGCAGGAGCGTGCACAGGGCTAAGGAACTAGCACTGCTGTCTCCCTCAGTAGCTCAGCTGCAGAACTCAGTGTGCCGAGTGGAAGGACACTGTAAGACACACAGAGGTGACATTTAAACACCTGAATGAACCCAAACATTAGGCTACAGATCCAAGAGAAGAATAAACCAAATAAGTCTCCCATTACAGACACACTCACTGCCATGTATGCACATGCAGTGTCATCTCGTCATGCATTTTGGTGACAGCTGCTCCCTCACTGCCCCCTGAGCACAACTGGGCATTTCTGTGCTGCTGCTTTGAAAAAACTGAATTAATGAGCCTATAAGATTTTGGCAAGATACCAAAAGATCAGCTGTATAGTATTGTTGTCTAACACTCACTGGAAAGTACGTAAAATTAAAGGGAAGGGGTAAAAGCAGAGGTGGTGGATTGCTCTTGCTCCAAGGAAAAGCCACAACACTATGAGAAAACACTTGTTCTCGTATGTTAAGATCAGTAGTCAAAATACATCAGAAGCTCCACTGGAAATCCCTTTGCCAACCTCTTTATTTCAAGATAAAATTCAAACTTGAAGTTTCTGATGTCCTTGAAGGTGTTTAATACAAGCCATCAGAAAGTAGGTCTTCTTGCTCTTCATGTTCTGGCATTTTAGTTTTCTCTTACGCAACAACCTCACCAGCACTTAAACAAAACTCCCGAGTCGCAGCCGCAGCAGCAGCGCGCTCCTACATGAAGATCCAACTACCTTTCAAATACGTTCTCCTTGCCGGTACAGCCAAGCACAGACTTCCCATCCGTGCTATGGTAAAGTGACTTGTTTGATCTCATGTGACTTGTGTTTTGACAACTACCCAACGAAGCAGAGAATCGTCAGAAGTAAACAAAGACGTGTCATCACAAGTTATCCAAAGGGAGAAAAGTGAACGGATGTGACACGAGCCCACGGGCTAGAACAAAAACTGCACGAAAGCCAGGCGCTAGAGCGTGGCGTCTCCACAGCAGTTCTGCGATGGTATGTGTAAACACGCCATCTCAGAGCAACATGATCAAAATGCACTTAGGCTAATGGATACCGCGCAGGGATGCAAACCTGGAATAAATCCTCTTATGCAGATTTAAACAGACAGACGTGACCCTCCTAAGCAGCCGTATCTGTGCTGTACTTTGTGTGCGCTGCTCACAGATCATTCTGAGGTGACTACAGAGCGTGTGTTCTAAGGAGATCCACGCATCCTAAAACCACGCTGGGATAGATTTCCGTGAAAGCAGAATGAATTTCATCGCCAGTGTGCAACAACAAAGCCATTTCCCAAACTGTTCTTGACCTCAGAGCGTATCTTGTGTCTCCGTAAATCTCACGCTTTTTGAGCTGACCATCCATGGCCACAAGGAGGGTCTTTCTCCTTCTCTTTTCTAACCTATGTACTTTGGCATCCTTGCAACCCACACATCTTTAAATACAGAGAACACAGAGCTCTGGAAAAGAGATGCTATTGTCATTTTCTAACAGAGATGCCTTCTGACCGTATTTACTAGGGCTGAATACAATTGCTATCGTCTCTTTTCAGATGCATCCGTCTCTGCTGTCAGCACGATTATGATTTAAAATAGAAATGTCTGCTAAATTCTAGTACATGATCTCATATTCCTTTAATGATCTGAACTAGGCAGATGTCACCTAACACTGGAGTAGACCAGCATCCATGAGACAAACACTGTTACGGATGGAAGGCAAGCTCCGGGAGCAAAAGGCTGTCACCGGGATGTCTGAGGGCAATAAATCAGAGCACAGTGGTGATGGACACTATGGGATATGTGTTGTTTGGGTATTATGTCAGGTTCTGCAAGCAAAACCAAGTCCTTCCCGGATATGTGGCTACTCTGTGAGCTTCCAGTTTCTCTCAGAAAAAGACTTGCTAAGAAATTCCCTGGAATCTGGGCCCCAGAGAGTGTAAACGGGTAGAGAGGAGGAGGGTAAGAGGGTATAAGGTGCTCACACCAAAGCCATGTGACCAATGCAAAGGTAGTCAGGAAAAAAAGCAGATTTTTTATAATAAATAAACCATCCAAGCTGCATTAGTGTTCCAGATATGTACTCAACAAGACCCTCTCCCAACCACAAACCAGTAAGAACGGGACATGAAAACTCATTCAGACAGCTAATGGCACAGTCTCTTTGAACTGTGGAGAGAGGATTTTCTGCTGATTTAAGGCCCACCTTTCTTTGTGTTTCCTAGGTATATGTAAGGACTGTGCCCCCATGCCCCACCACCAGACCACTAGGGAGTAGAGGGTACACCGGAAAGAAGTCCGATAGCATCCCCCCCTTTCATAAAAAAAGCTTCCCGATAAATCATGTTTTTGGACAGGCGTGAAAGTAAGTGGGAACTTTCAGAGTCAGGAATGAACATCACAGCTGCAGTTCTGCCTGTCCTTTAACTCCACTGAACACAAGTCCCAGAGACTTGCATTCCTTTGGCTGAAACTGTACTTTGTGCTATGGCCTCCAGACCAACAGAGTGGGTACAAGCATCTCCTCCTTCCACTTCTTCCTAGCTTCCCTGAAGCTCACCCAGGTGTATCTTCTACTGCTCTGAAGCTATTACTGTGGGCCATTTCCATTTCTGCAGTACTATTCACAGCTCTGAAAGTCTCCCACACAGCCTGAACCCATAGAGACACATCAAAAATACTTAGATTTCTCCATTTTGGTGGGATGAGGGTGGGACCTGTTTGATTAACACTCCCCTGACATTGCCATTCTATTTACACATCAAATAACAGAAAACAAATAAAAAAAAAATCAAGTTAAGAGTCTGCCCCAAGGATAACACAAATTACCAACCAACCAAAAAACAAAAAACAAACTTAAAAACAAGCAGCAACTTTTATATAAAATAAAAACAAAAGACAAATGAAAAAGAAATTGTCAGTAGCATCTATCGCCTCTCTGCATCTGAACTGCACTTACACACTAGTCCATTAGTACAGCAGCTTGCTAGAAATTGACTTTGGTTCAAGCTTAGTTTTAAAAAAATAAAACATAAAAAAAAATCAAAACCACATTAGAAACGGTGGACGGACATTTGTTAGTTTCCCTGCTTGCAGTTCACTAGTTCTGAAGTTTTAGGGATAATTGGTTTAAATAGTCAGTAAAACAGGAAGGTGGCGAGTTAAGAGATGAACAGAGCAAAAAACACGGTGGTGGGGGGGAGAGATAAGGGATTCTGCCACTTGAGTGCAAACACAAATCCCACATGCCCAGGTCACAAACCAAAGCGTATGTGGAGTTTAAAGTTGCTGCCTTCCAGATCTTGGATGAGAAGCTCCAGGATCCCCCTGAATCATCAGCAAAATGAACATAGCTGCATCAGCTCGTTAGTTTAGGACACTCTGGTGACAAAAGAAGGTGGGGGGTGGGGAAAGGGATTCTTCTAATACCTTCATTAGCTACCAGTAATTTAGTTTTATACACATGGCAGAAACCTTTAAATCCATCAGTAATGGAAGGTTCAAAGTGAACTGCATTGCAGTGATCCAGTCTGCTCTTTTTACAAAACATTTTTTGGTTCAGATACTAGATTGTATATTTCCGAATATACAGATCTAACTCCTGACAGTTCGTCACTCTTCCTCATCCAGGTAAGTAACTTTTGCTACATGGAGTAGCATCAACCTTGACAAGATCATTCCAGTAGCAGGCAAGCCCTCGCACTCTGCTCAGAGATGCTTATTGCTGATTTTACATAGCTAGCAGCATCGCAGCTCAGAGCCTACACGAGATCACCCAGGTGTGTGCAAAGCCCCGGCGTCAGCTCTCTTGTGTTGGCATACATGATGGTAACATCTGTTCTCACGTGGTTGACTTCTGTGTTTACAGCCAGAAGCACTTTTTTTACTGGAAAGCTTTTCTAAATACAATGTTGGAAGCATCAGAATTAACAGAAAAGAACAATGCTAAGAAAAGGGAGACTCTGACCTTTCAAAATCTCATCCCAATTCACCTGCTGGCAATTTCGGACTGTATGTGTTGCTTTTACAGGCTGCCAACTAACCCGGGTAACTTGACTTTTTAAAACGATTTGTGTCTGCTCTTCACAGCAAAATGCAATCAGTAGAACAGAAGAGCCATCAGTATGTCACACAGTCAAGACTCGTGCGGTCAAACCCCACACAGAAGTGAAAAAGGAACCCTGCACACAACGCTAAGAGCAGAATTTGGCCATTTTGTCTAAACGACTGAGAGAAGGAAAACTGCAGTTCGTAACCAATTCCTACCTCGGCTTCAAAAGCACGGACCACCCTGGAAGTTTGCACACAGTGATCTCCCCTGCTGCACTTAGCTTCCTGCACAAACAATGAACACAAAGTAGTCTGTAACCATGACACAAGTTCAAGGATGAGGAAATTGTTCCGAACCTTCCCAGAAGATCAGGACAGAAAGTCTATTTGTGCTCCATTCTTTGTCTCCCCCTCCCCGCCCTCCCCCTGTGGTGTGGAAGCTCGCTGAAAACAATCCAGGAGCAAAAGACAAACGCGTCCAAACTATATATATAAAAATAATAATAATAATAATCATAATAATAATAATAGAGATACACCAGTAATACAGGCCTGCCTAAATTGTACCAGTTAAGAAAGGAACCCCCAACATGATTGATACGATTATAAACACCTTGTATGACATAATGGCCTGTACAACAGACCTATAAAATGATAATTAAAAAAGAAAGATATTTAGACCAAAAAGGAACAGGAAATCCCCTTCCTATGTCTGTGTTGATAACCCACCTTAACTTGTCTTTGTGACTGCTGGAAATGATAAGTAGTCCTTTCACTTTTTTTGTGGTTTTTTTTGTTTTTTGTTTTTTGTTTTTTTTACATTTTTGGTTAGAAAGTTCTCCGATCCATGAAGCGATCTTGAAAAGACAGTGTTTATTATAAAATTAGGCAAATGTCTGTCCCAGCTTTAAATCCTTCCTGTTTTGCTTTTGTTTTTTGTATTTTTCCTTCTCTCCCTTGTCCCCAGCAACACGGTGAGAGGATGCCCATCACATTTTCAGTTTATAAACCCCGCTGGCAGCCAGTCCCACCACACAGTGAAACAGGCTGCTGGCAGCACAGCTCAGCCCGGCTCACTGTGCCTTGGAGGCAGTAGTGGTGGTGGACGTGGCCCCGCTTGCAGAGGCCACCGTGAGGAGAGAGTTCTGGATGGACTCGGCTGAGGTGGAGGTGGCGTGAAGGCTGGCGACTGGTCCAGAGGGCCCTGCGGAGGCTGCAGCTGCAGAGACCAAGCTAACCGGGTTGCTGGTGAGCAGAGAAAGGTTCTGAGGGTTCAGGAACAGAGGGGCAGTTACGATGTTAGGAGTACCTCCAGCATTGGCAAACACCAAGTTTCCAGTTGCATCCAGTGATGTTATTGGAAGAGAGCCACTAGATGCAAGAGCTAGAAGAGGGAAAGTTGAGCAGGGAGGAGATAACATTAGAGCGAGCAATACTCCAAAATGTGCCTACAAGTCTCTGTGTTTTCCTTTTGCCGATACCACAGAACAGTAGGGGTTGCAAGGGACCTCTGGAGATCATCTAGTTCAATTCCCCCTGTCAGAGCTGGCTGCACAGGAATGTGTCCAGGTGGGCTTTAAATGTCTCCAGAGGAAGGGATTCCAGCCTTTCTGGGTAGCCTGTTCCAGTGCTCTGCTGCCCTCGAAGTGTTTAGATGGAACTTTCTGTGTCAGTTTGTGCCAGTTACCCCTTGTCCTGTTGCTGGGCGCTACTGAAAACACTGGCTCCTTGCTCCTTTCACCTGTCCTTTAGATATTCAGAAGTATTAATAAGATGGCCCTCTCAGTCTTCTCTTCTCCAGACTAAAAAGATCCAGCTCTCTCAGCCTTTCCTCCTAAGAGAGATATTCTAGCCCCTTAATCATCTTTATAGCTCTTTGCTGCACCCTCACCAGCAGTTCCTTGTCCTTGAAGCAGGGAGCCCAGAACTGGACAAAGTAGTGCAGATGCATGCTGGCTCCATCAGTAATGACAGCTGTCTTATCAGAGGTGGTTTTCATAAAGAGTGAACAAGACCTTGCAGATACTAAACTAATTCCATCAAGCCTGTCTTCAGAACTTTAAGTGCAAAACTGGTCTATGTTTCAGCCTCTATGTACTATTCATTCAGGCAACCTCTGCTGGGAAGGGTGGAGAGGAATATTCACATGAAATGACAGCTAACACCAGATGCCAGTCTGTAACTTTCAGTGTAGCACTTTACATGCTGACATATAACCAGTTAAAACTCACTCTCAACTGGTCTACAGGGTTCAGTCTGTCTTAGATTATAATCTAAATTTATCTGCGACACTTTACAATATGAAATGGTTCTTGTACCCTGGACACAAGATTTGTTAAGCTAGGTTAGAGGACACTTGAATACACAGGTTACCTAGCTCTTTAGGCACTCACATCATCTAGTTTTTACAGATGACGAGGTATTAACAGAGGAAAATTGCTAAAGCCAGTGGAAACTTCTGGTTAAGCAGCACTTCCAAAATAAGTCTTCATTCCTCTAAATAAGGATGTATAGATTTCATGTACTGCATAAGGACTTTAGGAAATAGGTTGTTTGTTATGTGTTCTTGTTAAATACATATGAGGGTAAGAACCCATGGTCAAGTCTTGCTTGGAAGTGGGCAGTCCTAACTCATCTTAAAAGAAAGCAACTCTGCTCAAGCTTATAGTAGAAGAGCTATAAAAAACAAATCTGTAATCTGCCTGAGATACATACCGATGGGGGAGAGGATAACAAAATGAATCCCATCTCACAGTAGGTATCTTAAATGCTTCCTGAAAACCCCTACAAGACCAACTACAGATCTAACCCCCTTTCTCAGGATGCACCTGCTCTTAATTCTGTGAAAAATAGAAAAGTATTTGTGCATTTGAATTCTGCAAAACCTTTACTCCTGTAACATTTATGTCCAGTGCTGACGAGTCAGCGCTCTTTTTTGGGAGAGAAAAGCAAAGCCCGTAAACGGAAGTCACGTGACAGAGACACATTAAAAGGAACACTACTAACCTTGAATAGTTGCCAGTGTACTGTTGCTCATCAGGGCTGGGCTGAGAGCACCACCTAATGTCCCTGGATTGAGACTGAGTAAGGCACCTCTGCAGGAAGCAAGGACATGGAAGAAGAAACAAACAGAAGGAACTGTTACTTGCAAGAGAAGGTTGTCACTGTTCAGAAGTATACCTCCATACTTAAAAAGAAGGAGGTGAGGGGGTGAAGATGGAAGAAATGTTAACTTATTTTAGCTTTTCCTTCATAGTGCCTTGAGTAGACATTGCCTTTCTGCTGAGCGGTTAGCGACAGACCTGTTGCTATTTACACATGACTCGTCTAGGTTGTTGCTGTAAAACATTATTGTGAAATAATCTGAGGAGGCTGCCACTCATTAGAGAGCTACCACCACCTCCACAATTCAAGTAAGATGTAAATCAAGAGGAACTGAAGACAGTCACCTCTCAGAGCAACATCTTAAAAACTAGAACTTCAACAACTGCATTTTTTAGAGCTTCTGGCTCACGATGGACAAGTGAACGCAGAGGTGTGAAGTGGGTCGAGGCTAGCTCTCCATTCTACAGTTAGCAGCACAGATTCACTGGTAAGCTTTAGAATTTGAGATAAATGAATCACCGAGTGAGCTACCAGAAAATAGTGACACATGAAAGCAATTTACCCCAAGAATTCTCCTTCTCTATGCTATCGTCTCACATAAAAGGGTGTGAAAAATTCATCCTTACCCAGCTGCAAACTGCGAGGATGCCATCAAGCCTGGGTTTAGTCCTGCTGCAGCAGCCATGGCAGCAAGACTTGCATTAGCAGGCAACTGTGCAGCTCCTTGTAGTGCGGCTGCTGCCGCTGTTTGCAACCCTGATGCCGTTACCATCACCTGGCTGGTCCCAAGAGGGGAGGACAAGGGAGCGGAGGTTGTCTGTGTTGTGCTGGTCTCACTGGCACTGGATGCCTCTGAAGTGGACACTGAGGCAGAGGGGGAAGGACTCATGGAAGGTGATGTCACTGCTGAAGAAGCTGGAGGTGCTGTTGAAATCACTGTTGCCGTGTTGTTGGAGGTGGTTTCTGTTGTGCCTAGAAGATTGGTTCTAGTTACACCAGTACAAAACACAGACACGACTGAACAGAAACCACTAGCCATCTGAATGGGCAACAAACACACATTTCTATAGGACCAAGAAGCACCAAGGGTCCAAATGAAAAGCTCAGACTGCAGTGAAATGACAATTCCAACCAGGAGGCTGAGATGCCCCAGAAGTGTAAGACAGCATATTGCACCTCAGCATCACCTGTGGTTTTAGCCCCAGAAAAGTCAACTGCACAGTCACAAAGATTGAAGTTTCTAGTGGAGTAGCGAGGAATAGTGACAAGAATGTCCTGGGATACCAGTGACCAACAGTGACCTTTTGAAGAGTTTAAAAGAGAAAGATTAGGGCAAGAGAAATAAGCCCTTACCTGTGACCGATAGACTAGTTACAGCAGGACTGTTCAGAGGGAGTACAGGATTGACAGTCAGGGTTGTAGCTGCACTGCTAGTCACAAGGCTCGGCGTGGTTGCCACCTGGAGGTCAAAATAAGAAAGCAACTGCTCAGCTGTAAAAGATGACAAATCCAACTAGAGTTGCTTTTCTTTCCATCCTCAGCTGAGGAACTCATCAGGGAAAACACTGCATATGAACTAATTTTTTGGTAATTCCATTACTTTATTATTCAGTGGACCAGCCTTCTCTGAAATTACCAGCAATATCTTTATTGCTAATTATTCAGTATTTGAGGGGAGATAGCTCCACAACACCCGTACTTCTTTAGGACTGCAAGTCAGCACTCCCTCTCTGCCTCCCCTCAGAGACAGCACCTTGTTTTAATGGAGTCACTCGTCTAGAAAGAGGTACAACACCTTCCTTCTGGTTGGGTTTTTTTAATTTAAACATCTTCTCAGTTTCAAACCTCTTTCTCCGATAAAACTATTTAAATGCCCCAAAGGTACTTAGGGTAATGTGTTGATGTGGATAAACAGAATCACATTTCAGTTTTCCTCAGCCCAGCTACAAGCTCTACTTTGACAAGTTTCCTTGTGCCAGAGGAAGGATATCTGAATTTTAAAACATTAAAATATTGTGTACTTTTATTTGTGGATAGTGTACTACAAGAAAGCTACAATAAAAGACATTACAGATAAAAAGCACCAAAGATTTAAAGCTGGAGGAGCTAGCTTATAATGAAAAATGAAATAAAAGGAAAGGACTTTTTATGGACAAGAAACGGTGTCCAACAGCAGCACCTGAAGGCTGTTATACATCAGTGAGAGAAATGAATCCTTCAGAATTGCTCAGGAGAACAGAGCCAAGGAGATAGGCGAAAATCTTCTTCCTTTCCCCTCTCTTACCTTAAGTTAATTATCAGAGAAATCTCTCTCACACTGTGTATGCTTTTATAGGAAGTAAAATGCTTCATGCATTTTAAACAAGACTGGGGCAACTGGGACAGATCTAAAAGCTTCATGCCCATCTCAAACAGTGTATGAAATAAAGAAGAGCTAGTACACTTTCCAGTAATGCAGCCCAGACACTACATCCGTCATTTGTCCACCGAACAGCCAAGGCCAAGGTCACAATCCATATTTCAGGGCAGTAAATGACCTAGAATTAATGCAGCTAACCCTGTGGTTACAATGACTGACTTCAGCTAGTGCACAAGCAGGCTGCCATCAAAAGGAATATTCAACTCCAATCCTGCTTCAGAGCCCTAGCACTCGTGCAGCCACTCTGTAAGTCAGATGGGTGAACTTTCAATATGGCTAGATAACCGCTGTTCTTCACATGGCTAATCTGCAGTCAAACTAGTAAACTAAGCCCTACAGTTGTCCTACAGACACACAGTCTCCAGAGCGGACACAAGGAACCAAGAAAGTACACAGCCAGTGAAGGCTGCAGGACGGCCAGGCTGGAACACCCATTTGAATAGTAGTAGCACAGTCTGAAGCTTAAGAATAGAAATGCTTAGTGAAACACCACTGAAAAAAAAAATGAGACTGCGGTGCACACATCCATTTCTCACACACAAAGGCAGTTTACAATAAAAGGGAAAGTAACATAGGAAAGCTTTCTTAAGCTGCAGTTTGAGTAACTAAAACACGCTCTTGTAAATCTCTCCGTCTCCTGCTCTGGTAGCAAGGCATGCAACTTTGCTTTCCAACCGGGGAAAAGACAGACTAAGTACATTTAAGATACCCCTTCCCCTGAAACAAAAGGTTGCATGCATACATCCTGAGAAAAGGATGAGGGGAAAGAATGACATGTCACCCAAATGAATGGTTTAATGAAGTACGGGAAGATATTAGCTACTACAGTAATGAGGGTGGAATAAAGACTACAAAAGGACAGCTACAGGCTACATAAATTCCACCACATTCCTATTAGCAGAGGTACTATGAAGTCTAATAGCTACTGTTTCTATTTATGAAAACAGACCTCCATGGACATTGGTAGCAAAGGAGCTGAAGGAACCTTGATGCATGTGTTTTGTTACTCTTATTTTCATGAAGTTTGTGTTTACCTGAGGCAAATACAAGTGTGGGAAATTAATTACATGAGTATCGGCGGAATTGTTCCTTCGTTCCACATCTTTTTTTACATAAACCATTCCCGATGAAAAGTGACAACAGCATCACTGGATTTGTGTGATTTAATCTCCAAACGTTTTACTCTACTCATCAGAGCAGCCAAAATAAGAGGGGAGAAGCAGAGCTGTTAAGCATTTGTTTAAACTACTATTCTTACATCAAAAACACCTGGGAAAGTGAGCCCGTCCATCTCTGCAGTGGAGTTACTGTTTGGAGTGTGTTCAAAGCAACAATGCCAACTGCAAATTTGATAGCGGGAATATTTACTTATGAGCCGACTAAATAAAACACTCAAACTGAGAAGGCCCAATTAGCACGTGATTCGTAAGCATTCTCTCTCCTAGGCAGCACACAAGTAGAGTATTTTAAATGCCAGTAAAATACGAATCTGTGACAAGAAGTCTGTGTTACAGTGAAGGTTGGGCATGTGCAACTTTCACAGCGAGCACAGCGGAATTCTCTCTTCCAGTGTCAACACATTGTCTTGATTCTTACCAGTGAGGTTGGGCAAGGGAAAATTGCTTTGATGGGCGAGCTGCTGGTTCCACCACTGCTGGGTGGGTTGATCCTTTTCTCTTTCTGGCGCCGGTTACAGAACCAAACGCGGATCACCTCCTTCTCCATGTTTAGCTGGTCGGCTATCATGGTGATCTCATCCGAGGTAGGCTTTTGGTTCTGAGGAAAGGAAACAGTACTTGAGAAGCTGTGAAATTACCTTCTAAAGTTTTACATTATAGTTGCTTAGACAGAAATCTGGATGGGACAGAAATCTGGTCAGTGGAACAGTAGAGAAGGACCGTAATAGATACTTCTGCCCTCCATCTTCCTCCTTACAGGAAGATTTCTAGCAGGAGTAAGCTATGTTGCTCAGAGACAGGCGATGAAGACTGAGCTCACATGCATGTTTTTGAGAGAAGGGATCTGACTTGTGAGTGAATCCTTCAAGGACTTCTAGACCTCAGTAAGGAAATTCTTCTTTCAGCATCTCTTGAAAAGGAATAGGAGAGATTAACTACAGCAATAGCTAAGTGACCCACAAGTTATCTAGAACCATGATGATAGACGGGTAGATCAAATGGGCTACTTACAGTAGCTATCTACCCACACAGCTGCATGAAGTGCCTAACAAGAGTAACATGGGGCCAGCTAAAAACCTCACACTATGTATGTTTACACTGTTACCCCACTGATCCAGTCTCAGAAAAGGTGATCTTTTTTCTCTTTTTGCCGTGCAGACTATCAAGCCTCAACCTATAGCTCAGTATCTTGGAACACGAAATCAGAAAGCAAACTGCAAGAAGCAATAAGGTTTTCTGAGTAGTTTTGTTGTTATTCTAGTGGGATTTCAGGCGACATACAGGTTGATTTGTGCTTCTTAGCACAGCCTTTGTGTCCACCTTCTTTAGTGCAAGCACCTTCCTAAATAGCACAGTAATGGCTTCACTCTACCAGATATGAGTGTTAAGCAAAGTTTCTTCATTTCTTTATAGGTTGAGCAGAGTAACAGGACCACCGACCTCCAGAAAACTCTTCTCTAAGGCCACACGTATGTTGGTCTCTATGCTGGTGCGTTTCTTCCTCCTACGGTTCAAACCTTCGACTCCCATCCCTTGAGAATTCAGGGCACTTGGGCTGGAGAGAGTTGAATCAGATGAGAGGTTTTCTGCAGGGGGAGAAAAAATAAAAGTCAAAAAATTTCAGGAGATTTCCTTTGAGAATGCACTGCAGTCTAATGCAAGCGTTCTTCAACTGAGTAAGGTATGTTAAAACCCACTCTATTCCAGATAAACAGAGATTTCTGAAGATCACACGCATTAACTTGTGAATTACAACACACACTTGAAACTTAAAGCACGTAAGCCCCGAGAGCACACTCTGCTCCTGGATCCACACTATCTCTTTTACAATACCAATACAAAGTTTGTCTCCACTATCTCATTCCACCCAACACTCACTCACTGTGCTTAAGGGCATGGGTTGGCAGTGGTTTGGTAGTTAGGTTAATGGCTGGACTCAACTATCTTGACCAACCTAAACAACTCTACAGTTCTGTGAAAGCAAGCAGTATCTGATACCCGTGAGCCACAGCTGTAAGTCACAGCAGCCTGAAACTTTCTTTACCCACTCTGCAATACACCTGAGGAAGTTCATAGCCAGCTTTACAGTGTTCAATCGCTTCTCTCTGGAGACCCGAGCAGATACTCAGTGCTACGCAGTCCTATCAAACAGCCTGCACAGCTAACAGTTCCATCCCCTTAGCTTCACTAGGTCTCTAGCTATCAAACCTTAACGCCGTCTTTTTGGCTCCACAGAAGAGCCAAGAGAGAACCACACGACCCCACTCCACAGAAGAAAGTAGAAGAAGAAAGAAGAAGAAGAAAATAACAAACAGGCAAGTTTCAGTAGGGAATTTAAACAAAGTGTTTAATTATGGCTGGAGCTTGGGAGTGATAAGCAAGCGCCAAAGTTCACATTGTCCAAGATCATTCTGGTGGGCTCCAAAGAGCTAGTACATTTGGTTCATTACTTTTTAATTTGGTTTTGGGTTGTTTAAGTATTAGCACCCATTAAATGCACTGAAACCCTGAAAACCTCACAGTATAAAATGAGTTCTGTAATGACAAATTCCCCAGTGTTGGTCTGCTTCCCCTACCTGCTTTTACCTGAAAGTATCCCTCAAAGTAATCTGAACTGTTCTTCTGAAGATTATCACAAAACTTAATCAGAGCCAAGGACAATGGTTTCCAGCTTCTAGACCGCAAGGGACCCTGACACTGCTTACAGTCCTGAACTTTACACGCTCGAGTATTTCTTCAGGCTACCAAGAAGAGCAAATGACAACGTAACTTGCAGTACTGGACTCATCCATTGTTGCTGGAAGGTTTGGGGACGACTGGCCTGTGGACTAGTGTACTCGGTCTGGAGATCTTTGCACACTCCTCACAGACCAGACAACCCCTGTCAGCACAACAGAATGACACTTCCTTGTTTCAATGCAGAGCAAATTTTCAACACTGCGTCCAATGGCCTTGAAGATTTCAGAGAATAGTGGATGTGCCAGCATAAAGCTCTCTTCGTTTTGGTAAAAACAAGGCAGCACACATCATCCCTGCAGATCCATTGGTTTTATACTATACGAAACTGCATACTTAGAAGAAAGAACCTTGCTGAGAGCACTCTTAAATACTTTCTATCCTAACACCTAGAACCACCATCCAAGCTCCTTTTGCTGGTGGGGAAAAAAACCCCCTAAGCAACAAAAAACCCTGACACCTACACTGGCACTGTGAATAACATATCCCAGGAAAGAGTAATTCTGGAAGGAAAAACAGAAACCCAACCCACAAAAACCCCTCCCTCTGTGGGGAAAGAGACTGTTCATACGGACCCTTAGAGAGAGATAAAAGAATGCACGTAGGGGTGTGGGAGGAGATTAAGGCAGTAAGCTCTGCCTACTGAAACAACCATGCAACCCTCTCTCTACATCTGAAAAAGAAAGCTGGAAGAGGATTAGAAGTTATATGCATTAACATACACGAAGAAGGAAAACCATGACATGTATTATACCTCACCCCATGCAATTACTCAGCTGGCTGCAGAACACCACTCTGAAAGTTCATACTGGAAGCATTTCAGATGCATACAGGCACATGAAAAGGCAAGTATGGACCTTTTTGCTAGACCCCTTTTTGTCCCACGGAAAGTTACAGAGATTGGTGGCTTCATAAAACCATAAGGGCACAAACGAAGCAGTTTGTCAGAACCCTACTGATTTGGGTGAAGGCTGGTGAAGAAACACACGGACTCATTCACCTGCATCATTGAGCCACTTTTCCAGAAGTGGCTTTAACTTGCACATGTTCTTAAAGCTGAGGTTCAAGGCTTCAAAGCGAGAGATGGTAGTTTGGCTGAAGTCATTTCCATAGAGTTTGCCCATAGCGAGCCCAACATCACCCTGGACAAAGAAAGAGAAAAAAGGGATTCACTGACACAGGCACTTCCAAAGCAAGGGATCTGGTCACACTCCAGGGTTGTCTTAGTGACTCTACTGCTGCGTGGGATTTCAGCTTCACTCGGTGCTACCAAGGCTCATGCTAAAGCAAGTTATAAAAACAGAAATGTCAAACCTCAGTCAGTTTAACCATGTCACCCTTTGCAGGAAGCTCCTGCTGCTTTGTCTTCTCAGCATTATCACTAAGAAGAACACTGCACTCAACATGAACTGGACATTTTTTTCTTAGCTCTTTAAAATAAAGGCCACACTGTCTTTAGGAGCAGATTTCAGTATCTGCCTATTTCAAACTGGAGAGGAAAAGTTCAAATAGAAAATTCACTGCAGAAATGCAATGAATTAATGTTCTTGTACTAGAAAATAGTCTTGGAAAAAAGTCTGCAAGCATAGATCACATTTAACCAGGTGGAAAAACATTCTTATCTGAACTTTTGGTACCTTCTGAGGTTCAAACCAAACTTCTCCCCATAGATAAACATTTCAAAGTGGACAACAAGTTGAGCTATTTCAAAAAACGATTAACTGCAGTCTTTGCTACCATTACCCATCGGTCAAAAAGCTGTCCAGGAGGTTTACAGACAGATCATCACCTCTTTACACCTGTTACTGCTTTCTGAACTTCAGTTTTAGCCAGCTCTCAAGCATTCTGCTTATCTTAACGCATATATGTACGCATGTACGTGTACACGTATCTATGCAGTTCAGCCTTGGAAAGTCTTGTCTAAAAAGATGAACAAGCCTGCTCTCAAATGTGGCTGTTTGTTGTCAAGCTGGAAGGTCCTGCCCCTATGAAAGATGTCATTATCTTTTAGTATGCCATTTAATTTTTAGCACACAAAAAAAGCACGAACAGTCTAGAAGAAGAGACTGAAAAGCTCGAGCATCGTTAGTGAAGTTTAATTGCAAGTGGGTTAGTTGGGCTGTGCGTAGAGCTTGCTTTCTTTCCTTTTAGGTCAGATCCACAACCACAGCTTGATACAAGTACTCTAATCGCATGCAGAGTGGCCACGTTCAAGTGAGGAAGAAAACAACCTTTGCTAAATTGTGCAGGACTGTAAAGAAAACAATTTCCTTCCCAGAAGTGGACCACAACAACTGGTTTGTACACCCTTCCATCAGAGGAAACGTGTGGGAACTCGCATTTATACCCCCACACATACACCAGGATTCCATGCATTTTAAAACTCATAAATCATTCCAGAAGGAGTACAGGATGCCCTACCAGGTTTATGAAGAAGAAAACCTGGGCATGTAAACCATTTTAGAGATCAACTGATTTATGTCTTGGCAGGGAAGAGTTATGAAATTTGCTCCAGTCCCCCAAGTAAATTTAATTCTGGTTGTTATGTTGTTCTTACTAACATTTGCCATCCGATTTAAAATGAATAGCCAACCATTTCTTCGTCAATAGTTCTCAAAGCCAAAAGGTGGCAGCATTTCAGCTGTAGGCAAAGGATTGCGATGAGAATTTTGTAGGTAGGGATGGGCCACAGGAAGAATGGATGGAGTAGAGCATAAAGGCACTGTAGACACATCTGACCAACGCCTCAGGTCGAACGAAGGTCCGGTACTGAACTGGAACTGATTACAATGTCGATCGCTGTTGTACTGTGGGTACTGGTCTGTTAAGAAGCTCAGATGGACTAGCAGAGGCAACACCTTTTACAGAATAAAAACAACATTTTCATAGCTCGAATCTGTACCGACCAGTTAGTCGCATACTTGCGGCAACACTAAGACGTAGTACGCTCACCGCGTCTTTGCATGTCAAACGTGAAGGCTTTCTTTAAGGAAAATTATTTAACAAAAGGATTTAAATTCATCATGCGGTTCTCAGGGTGGGAGAAGAGACAGAGCTGCTGAAATTCAAAACCTGTTGTATTGTTCACAAGACAGAATGCAGTTAAGTGATTAGTTTGCAATGCAAACTAAATCTTGCAATTATTTTTGAAAGGCAGGGGTGGCCTGAATCTGAGAAAGCTCACAGCACCACTGGAAATAAAGTTCTTTTATCCTCTGAAAGGCAGTCTATTTATCCAGCTACAGGAAACCAAAGTAATAGGGGTCTGTAATTATCATCCAATTATGCTATTAGGCAGAAGTTATTAGAAGTGCCAAATTATACATATCCAAACTCAGACAAGGAGAGGAATGATCAAATGCTGTTCTATCACTTTCTCTAGATTCCCTTGTTTTAAGCTCAAAAGCAAATACTGAAATGTAAGTCTGAGTGGTTGTGTTCATTCGTCCTCACCAGGAAAATTCACAACAAGGTCAATAAAGAAGGGTTAACCCCATAACTTTTAGGTCTAGTAGAGCCTCTATAATCATCTCGCAGCAGGGCAGATTAAACGTAACAACTAAAGATCTACATGAACCTCCTCAGCCAGGCTATAGGGAAGCTATTGTATTTTACTCCATTCTGTTCTGCTTTATTTTACCTTTTGTCTGTGCATGTCGTTCCTATTTCTGTGCCTCCCTCTAGTGGAAAGACGGGAGGGAAAGAGGCACAGGCACCAGCCAACTGCACTGTTTCCTAAGAACATTCTGTTCTTCAGTTATAATTAAAATGCTGCCAGGAGCTTTCATAATGAACCCTGATTTTTCTAACACACAGGACATTGCCAGAAAAATAAGTCTGACTTCAGCTCATACTCTCAGTTCCAGTAGATTTACTTATTTCAGCAGTGAGGGTGACAGAGCACTGGAATGGGCTGCCCAGGGGGGATGTAGAGTCTCCTTCTCTGGAGACGTTTAAAACCCACCTGGATGTGTTCCTGTCTAGGCAATCCTGCTGTGGCAGGGGGATTGGACTAGATGATCTTTCGAGGTCCCTTCCAATCCCTAACATTCTGTGATTCTGTGAGATGCGGGGAACAAATCACATACACTGGATACCTACACTTTGACTTTGGCATGCTGTTGTTCCTAGCAGAAACACTCCTGTGCTTCTCATTTGTCCCAGGTTCCTGCCAAAGTTAATTGTTTACCTGGACAGGTTTTTTAACTTTGCAGAGAGTAAAAATCATTTTGATAGTAATGAGAAAGGACTCTTGGATCCAAGCAGCACTTCTCTTCAACAGAATACTGAACACATAAACACACTTTGTGCTTTTAATTGTGCTCTTCATTTAACCATTTTCACTATGTTCAAGATTACTTTTCTTCTGCTCTAAGGGTATTTCTAAGCTTTTAAGCAAACCAAAACAAACCACAACTCCAGTTCACTTCTGTAAGGAGAGAACTTCAAAGGTGACAGTCCTTTCAGGTTTTGTTTAGGGAGCTTAGTAAAAGCATTAAATACAGAAATCATTGATGTTTAATAGGAAAATACGCTTGAAGAGATAAAACCCCTTTGACATCCAAAGCAGCTTCACAGTTGTGATATACTTTTTAAACACAGAGAGCAGTTAATTGTGCTCTATGATTTTTGGAACTTTGTACTTCTGAAGGCAGCTTTAAAGTCCTTTGTCCCATTCATTTTACATCCTATAGAATGAATAGCGCACACGCAATGACATCTGGAGCTGCTAAATGCACGTACCTGCTGGGAAAATGGCTATGCTTTAAAACCAACAGGGAAGTAAGATGGATGTACAGCTTTTTCTGTTATTTCTTAGAAATCCCCTACATAAAGGCCAGAGCATAACCCTATTTAAGAAGGTTCTCCTAGGAAAAGGTGGAATTGTAGTCTCCATCCGCACTTGAAAGATGAGACCTCAGGTTCCACACTGGCAGGCACCAAGGTACGCAGTCTCACCTGAGTGAATCCAAGTTTGATCCGTCTTTGTTTGAAAGTCTTGGCAAACTGCTCAAGCTCCTCAAGGTCACTGGGCTCCTCCAAGCTAGGAGTGTCGATTCGCTTTGGTGTTGACTGGCTCTGTGGAAGTGGCTGAATGGGGGTCGCTGCTATTGTGCGTGTTGGGGTTGCTGGCTATTAAGACAGAGAGCAAGAAAAAGATGAAAATCAAACTTAAAAGAATAATCAGCAATAATTAAATTCAAAAAAGGTATGAGAGGTTTCTGTGAGAAAGTTCAGTGAATCTGACACTTCCAACAACCTACAAGTTCCTTCAATTTATTTACACTCCTCTCAAAAATAAGCAATCACAATCCAGAAAGCTGTACTATGACAGCCTTTTAAAGGCTCTGTCAGAACCAATTAAAGAAAAGTAAGAGATTTCAACGCAGCAGATAACCAGAAGCTTTGGCTTGCTGTAGAAGCCGCTCAAATAAACGCTGATCACACTTTACATAGCTCTATCATTTACAGACAGCCTGGCATTCATCTCCTTTTAATCATTTTAAAATTGAATTGACTGCTTGTATGAGGTGGCAGATTGTCATCAGCCCAAAAGATGGGAGTCTCCTATTTAATCTTAGAACAGTGAGCACATACAGGTGCAGCAAACACGGCAAGTTTCCTCTAATGCCATCTCTTGTGACTGACTCAACTCTTCCAGTAAGAAAAAATTAGATCTGCCTCTGACCTTTCTGTTGATACCACAACAGTAAGATTGAATGGACTTATATCAACGGTGATATGAGAAATTAAGAAAAGGCAATCTGCAGAAAAGAATTCCTTTCAGGTCACATTTTCCTTCTACACAAAGAGCTGTTTTTCCAGGAAATCCAAAGAAAGTTGTCTACATGAGCACACGAGAGCATTTTACTATGCAGTAATACTAACAATTTGAAAGAAAACCTGAGCACCATGGAAAATATGGTGAACAAAATACAATAAGAACTGCTACTGCACAGTTTGGTCTTTACAGGTAACATGGAACGTTGGCAGCATGTTTTGAGTGTGTAACTCTAGCTTATTACATAGCTGAACTGAGAAGCAGAGAAAGATCATTCATCCTAGTTAAATGCTACTCAGCTCATAGTTAAATTCTATTCACGAGGCTTCTAAGTGCAGTTGAGTTCACGCTTTTATGCTCTATGCCCAGTTCTGAAACTACAATCAAACAGAAGAGCCACAAATCTATGCAATACTACAGCACCACGCAAAGTCTGTGTGAAGGTCCAGAAACAGCTGTTCTAAAAGAAATAGGCTACACGTAGCTCAGCCTTTACGTAGCTCCTTACAGTGTTCTTCTCCTGGATTAGTGCAGCACTTTGCAGCAGACTGTAGAGAGGGGTCAGGATCTATAATGTCATTATTTGAGAAATAATGTGATCATATATGATCTAAGATTTCTGAGAGATGTGTCACACTATAAAGGTTTTTAATATTTAAAAGGTACATTCAACATAGAAAAGTTGCAGTAATTATTCGCTGACTTCACTTTCTTTATACAGTTTATTTTCTCTTTGTAGTTTTGACACTTTTTTTCCCACATCCAAGTCTGATCTTTCATAGAGAGTCACACTGCTAGCTAAGGTGTGAACTACAGAGGTGAGCCAAATTCCACTTTCCACACAGCACATGAGAAACGCCACAGGTGGAGTCACAGAAAATGTAGCTTTTTAAGACTCTTATTACAGACTCAAAAATTCTTCCTTGTAACCACACTGGCAGGAAGATACCACATGACATTAGGTGGTAGCTGAGAAACAGCGCGCAGTCACGTAACTAAACTGCACAGCAAAACACTGCGTGAAGCAAGACTGAATTTGCAGGCATGTGCAACCTTAAAATTGCTTTTCTTACAATCTGAACGCTTAATCATAGAGCTTTCGTATTGTAACACCTATCCAACAGGATATTTTAATGCATTTCTAACAATCCCTTCACTTTCATAGCAGGTACCTCGTGAGAGTGGCAATGACTTTGCAGTAATAGCAAGTAACTAGGCCACGACAAAGACAGATTTCCACTGCCATCCTCACAAAAAAGTAATCCTCTTTTTGAGTCTCTGAAGTAGCCCACACCTTGATCCTCTGAATTTCATGAATTTGTAGATTGTCCAAGAAAGCCTTACAAGAAATCAAATGATGCTCTAGTGCCATTAACTCGATGCATCAATCATGGAACTTTTCAGCTAAAAATACCAATTTAGAAGGTTAAATGCATGAAAAAAGGCAAATTAGGTTAGAAACTACAAAGTTCAAATGACGGATACTTCAGCTCTACAATAAATCTATCTACAAATTCACTATCACAGCTATAATATCTACTCCTGTAACTAATACAAAGGGTTTGTTCAGGTCCAACAGTTTAAATCTTCTCAAAGCAACCCACGAACTGTAGAAGTAAGTCTGACCTGCGAGGCAAGGGTGATGCTTGGCTGAGACTGCAGGAGGTTGGCTTGGCTTTGCTGAGGTAGTTGCGTTAAGAGATTCTGCGCTTGCAGGAGACCTGGAGAGATAAAGGAGTGGGTTTGGTCTGACTTTTTTTTTTAAATGACACAACTAAAACATGAAATGAGGTGAAACAAGGCTCTAGTCACGTAACAAAAATTACCCAACAAGACTCAATTTCATCCCTGCACAGACATTTTCAGACTTTGGAATTTTGAGTCCAATGTTCCTAAAGTATATGCAGTGACAGAAAGGTGAAAAAAAAGAAGTCTGTACTAGTCTCCCCTGCAAAAAGAGCTTGTAATGAACTAAATTATCCCAGTTATGTGTGCAGGAATCCATGCTCTTTCAGCTTGTAGATTATAGGTAAACCCCTTGCACCCCAGCAGCTGACCAAGAACTAGGTATCCTTATAAAAAGAAACAACTAAAAAATCATCAGATCAGATAAAAAACCTGAACACTAATCAAAACCACAAATCTAGTTACTTAATCACCCTTCTCCTCTGTATCACCCCATGCCAGCTGCCTAACAAGAAGACAACTTTCTCTGCCAAAATTAAGCAGGTCACACTAGAGGACAACACAAGCCCAAGAAACCTCCTCCTGGCTGAAATAAAGAAGAAAACGTTTGGAAAATGTTTTTTTATGTATTTTAAAGGGTATGAATCTTGACGAAAATCTACCTTGAGTTAGTGAATGCTCTCAATTTTATTGTGAAAAACATTACTGTTACTTGTTAGGTAACTCCTAGCTAGGACGATGAAGATCCCCTACAATTATTTAAGTACCTAACTAATTAAATCTGCACTTAGTAGGCACCTTCCATATTCCAAGTTTCCAAAACAGAGGGAAACTATGACAACATGACAGCAACAGATAGACACTATGGCCAAGAGGCTTGGAGGACTGAACATCAAGTAATTACCACTTAAATTCTGCCATTTGAGTTTGAGGTGGCCTGTTCTGGCTCATCAGGTGGCTGATCAAGCAGAGCTTACACCTCATGACCTTTTAGCATAACGCTGAAATTCAGGACTTGGTAAATACTAAGTGAGAAACCAGGTGTTCTACATGAGGTTAAGCCAGAGGCACTGTGAAAAGACGGACTACCATGGTAGGAAGAAGAAAACTGAACCTTTTCCTTCAGGAGAAAACCTGAGGGATACACAGCTACAGAAGAACTGTTAAGACAGCTACCAACTACAGTCGCACAGTGCTTTTTACAATGCAAGTAGTTGTTAACTTGAAATACGACTGCGGCTACCCAAAGCTTAATATTCATTAGTGAACAGTGACCTTCTGTTTAGCAACACTGAATTTTAACTGACAAATTGAAACAGAAAGGGGCAAACCATCACATCGACACCAAAGTGACTGACCAACAACGAAACAAAACCGAGGCAGCTGCCAGTGACCACCTTCAGTCCACTGTTAACACCACTGACCAAGTTACTGACTGCCCTTTTGCGTTTTGTCTTCAAAGAAATCCCACTAGCGCTTTTGCTGAGCAGCACAAGCTGACTATGCTCTTCCTCATCTTATTCTCATTTGTGTGTTCTGAAGTAATTACCACTGAGGACAGCATAAGATATTTTGAATATTGAATCTACTCAGTTTTTACATCATTTCACCCTATTACACTGATACAAGGCACTCAGGCAGAAACTGGGAAGGGAACAAGTCGCTGTGCACATGCTTTGGACTCTTTCTGGCTTCCATGGATGGGCAACGGCAGCTTTGCTCTTCTCAGACACTATGGCCCAGACAACTGGTCTGTGCAGTGGGTGGGGAACTGCGTGATGCTGCATACACAGGGTGGTAGCAAACAGCTCTCTTTCAAACTGGCAACCTGTCACAAATGTCATCCCTCAGGAATCTACATTGGTCTCAATACTTCAACATCTTCACAAATGCCCTGGATGATGGGATCAAGTGATGAAGTCTGCTGATGATACCAAGCTGAGTGGGGAAGCGGACATCACCAAAGTAAGACCCACCCTGCAAGAAGATCTGAGAGGCTGGAAGAATGGTCTAAGAACTTTATGAAGTTCCACATGGCCAAATCAAAGGTCTTGCACCTGTGGAAAACACAATTCAGGAGTGCAGTGCAGACTGGGATCTGCCTGACCAGAGAGAGGCTCTGTGAAAGACAACTGGGAGTCCTGATGGACAACAAGCTCAACGAGTAAACAGTGTCCTGCTGCAGCAAAGAAAGCAAACAGGATTGCATCAACAAGAGCATCATCAGCAGAAGTCAGCCATTATTCCACTCCAGTTGGTGCTTGTCAGGCCACACCTGGAATACTGCTATGCAAAGTTGTGGACAGGTTGGAAAGGATCCCCACTCTGTCCACAAAGATGATCAAATCACCAGGAACTGGGAACCTTTCCTCTTTAATTAAGAGAAGCTGAAAGAACTTCATTTGTTTAATAAAAAAACCAAGGTTTAGGGGAGATCTTATCATAAATGGAGACTCCCTTTTTATATGAAGTCCCATGGAAGAGACATGGGGTAACAGATGCAAGTCACTTCTGTAGAGATTCCAACTGCACAAGAAGAACATTTTTCACAATAAGAACAAATCAGCCATTGGAATAATCTCCTTGGCAAGCGGTGGATTCCTCACTTCTAGGATTCAGCTAAACAGGGTGCTGGGCCATCTTATCTAAACAGTGCTTTTGCCAAGAAAAGATAAACTAGATTATCCCACAGGTCCCTTCTAACGTGGTGTTCTATGATTCTATGGCGTGTACCAGCCTAAGCTTTGCCTTTTTTATCTGAGAAGAATCTACCAGTTCCCACTTCGGTCCAACGTAACTTCATAGTGGCTTAACTTACAGCACACACACCCCACAGTCTTTCAAATACAGTGTATGCCCACGCTGGCATCTTTTGGCCACTGCTTCTAGGCATCTCAAACTCTGCTGTTGCCTTAGGGACTCTTACTGGCACAAATCATGTTGAACATCTTTATTACCAGTGAGGCTAATGGAACAAAACACATTCTCAGCAAGTTTGTGGGTGACACCAAATATGGGGAGAGTGGTCAACCGGACAGAAACCATGGTCTAGTCAGGCAGGGCAAACAGAACCTCACGAAGATTGATGAAGGAAAATGCAACAGCCTGCACAGCAGCTGGCACAACCATGCAGCAGTACAGCATGGGCAATGCTGACTAGAAAGCAGTGTCACCAAAAAAATACCTGAGGCTGCTGGAGAACAATAAAATGAACACGAGCCAGCCGTGTGATCTTACAGTAAAGGCAGCCAACCACCTCCTGGGTTGTACTCACAGGTCAAGGGCTGTGTTTCTTCCCCTCCATTTAGCACTCGGACACACGAGTAGCATGTTCAGCCTCGGGTTTTCCAGTGCAAGACACAAGGACATTGTGAATTTTTTTTAGCTGGACTTTATAAATTTTAAGGCCTACAACTGAGGCTAACTGGCTGGAACACTCATACAAGGAATGGGTAGCGAGGTGCTGTGTTCAGCCTTATGAGAAGGCATATGAGTGAGATCCTACTGCTGTGGCGGGGGATTGGACTAGATGATCTTTCGAAGTCCCTTCCAATCCCTCACGATTCTATGATTCTGCTGTCTTCAAAGACAGACTGTTCTTTAGGAAGTACAGTGATGAGGTAAAACACATCTAAGCTGCAACATGGAAAACTCCAACTACGAAAAGTCTTCCTTACATATCATGAGAGTGGTCAACTATTGGGCAGTACTTGAAGAGACTGCAGAATCTCCATCCTTGGAGAAGTCAAACTCAACCGCCTGAGGCACTCTACTGTAACTGGACCTGCTTTGAGTGGCAAATGGTATACACAACCTCTGACCTTTCAAGCTACATTATTTTTTGAATCTACACAAATTGATGTTGGATTTGTGTTTGCAGCTTTACAGAGGCAGTACTTCTAATCTCCTGCTTGGGGCTCTAAGAGTCTGGTGGTGTTACTGCATTAAATACAGCACACAAACCACCTGTCTGATGCTCCAAAAGAATGATGGCATGGAGGCAGATAAGGATTCACCCAAAAGCATGATACTTTGGGGTTATTTCCTTTTTTAATAGTTAAAGAAAACACATCTACCATCATTCAGGACTTTTCTGGTAATGTCTAGGAGAAGCATGAATAATAACTGAAGCCAAAGAGTCTTCCTGACAGCCAACAGTCCCCAAAGACTCATCTGGGGTTCGGTTCTTACCGTCTAAAACTAAACTGAAGATAAAACACACACTCAGATGCAGATTTTTTTCAGCATAGTTTAAAAAAGCGTAATACATAATTCATCCCTAACTGATCTCCCAAAAGGGTGAACTTTTTCATCTAAGAACTTGACTGCTTTTTCTCTGCCAAAGCTGTTCATCTTCTCACAGACATATCCTGAAGTTAGTTTGCAAGACAAAGCCATTACAGTGTCATGATTTGATTAACTGGGAACAACTGAAAGGGAAGAAGGAAAGGTGTCATAACATATTACACACAGTGTCATTTAATCAACGTTGTAGATCACTGCCGATGCAAAGAAACTTCGGGACACTTGGGTGTATCTCATTTTATCAAATCCAGATCCTCCACAACGTGAATTCCTAACTGGAATCAAACATAGGAAAGAACACATTAACTAACCTGTGCACTCCTACAGAGCCGTTACACTGAGATGTTAAGCTGCTGCACCTTTTGCAGCATCCAGGTGCCTTTTAAGATCAGTTCAAGAACACAGCACAGATGTGCTGAAGTTGGTGAACTGCTGCTTTGAAAGGCAATGATTCACTGATTCGCACAAAAAAGGTGCAGCCGCTCTACTTCAGTGCAAGTCGACATTTTCACCAATTGAGGCTATTTGGGTGGTCAAAAGTCACTATTTAAGTAACGTCTTCCAAACTTACTCCTCTTATTTGGGTAACGACTTTGAGTCAGCAACGTTTCATTCAACTGCTGCATCAGCAAATATGCCGTCATTAAGAATCTCCTGACAAAGAAGAGCTAGGTCTCCTCATTTGCATTGGGGACCACAGCACTTTCACCTGGTTCACAGAGCATATTATTAACAAAATGATAAAGAGTCCTGCGAGGGTAATGCAAATGCACACTCTCAGCTGAGAAGACCGCTTGTCCAATGCAAAGCTGATGCATCTGAGAAGAAACAACCAACTTCATGCCTCTTCACTCCATCCTCACATGGGACAAGGGAGCTGCACTCTTATTTACAGCACCAGGAGCCAGCAGGGTAAGTACCAACATTTAACATTCACTAACCCTTTTTTCAAATGTGTTTGCTTTTTAAATGATGCAAGTGAAGTCTCAAAGTCTGTAGGACATGCATGCAAGAAGAGAAAGGACTGGATTTGGCCAGCTATCATAATTCCAGGCATTTTTACAATAAAACCATCAAAAACAAGGTCTTTAAGAAAAAACAGCAATAACTCCAGAACAGGTAGACTCAGTTTCAATGTAGCTTGTCTTCCACATTAAAAAGAAATTATCCAGAAGGGCAAATAACTGTTTCTGAACCTCCTTGACAACGACACAGACTTTTCTCAGATCTTAATTCCTGTTTGCAAGATTCATTTAAATGAGAACACAGCACCATTTCCCCTCTCCGTTCAGATTTTTACTGATAGGGTTTCTATTAGCAGTATCTTCCAAACAGAAGGATGAACAGTCATTTGATGAGGGTAGTTATTTTTCAGAAGCAGGTATAATTACAGAAAAGGATGTTAAACTGATTATTCTAGAGATAAATTTATTAGATACAAGAACAGACACAAAAGGTATTAGGACCATACAAGGTGCTACTTTCCTGTTTGTGACTTGAATAATATGTGGACAGTAATTGCTAAGAATTAAGGAACTGTTCCTACTGCCTTTCAATATTCTCCACATCTGCTGACACTCAAAACAATTCCTTCGGTTATGGTATTTGCTATTACAAGCCATGAGAAACAAGAACTTTACAATATGTTTTATATAGCCACTGAGTAACTAGAAGCCACGTAGAAAAGGAGTATGACAACATTAGACATACAGCAGTGGGTTTATAGGAAGAATATTATACCTGCTGCTGTGAGCTGTGTGTTGAACACCCTGATTGTTCATTAGTATTTCAGGTATTGAATCTTCTAAAATTTTTCAGAAGTTTAATCTGAGCCATGACATTGACCCCCTTCCAAGAATCTAAATGGACCTAAGCCATGACGTTCGATTCCTTCCAAAAATCTAAATATGATTGGTGATGACTACATTAACCTGCACTCCATCACTTCACGTAAAAGCAGCTTTTCTGTACCAGCAGTTTAAATGTCTTTGCAATCTTGATTAGAGATACTATTCTTCACTTATTACTCTTGTATTAAAAGCAATGTTTCTCATTTACTTGGCTACACAGCATGTAGAAAATATGTAGAGAATAGATTCCTTCTAGAATGATATATAAATACATCTGAATTTTTATTATGGTTATTTAAATGTGTATATATATACACACATATATATATAAAGCTGCATGCAGTAGCAACAAGGCATCCAAGCAATTCTGAATGTCATTGGTTATAAAGAATGCTGTGTGTTAGCGTCTTCAGAATACCTCATTAATGTTTATAAATATGTGAGGGGTGGGTGTCAGGAGGATGGAGCTAGGCCCTTCTCAATGTCATCTAGTGATAGGACAAGGGGCAATGAGTGTCAGCTGGAACATAGGAGGTTCCATACAAATATCAGAAGGAACTTCTTCCCAGTAAGGGTGACGGAGCACTGGAACAGGCTGCCCAGGGGGGTTGTGGAGTCTCCTTCTCTGGAGACGTTTAAACCCCCCCTGGATATAGAATCATAGAATCATTAGGGATTTGAAGGGACCTCGAAAGATCATCTAGTCCAATCCCCCTGCCACAGCAGGA
>JAOXOE010071924.1:0-29351 GCA_028565055.1 Phoeniculus purpureus
GGTTTCAGATGGTGATTCTCAGGTGCAATTGTAAGATCACACATGTAGCAGGGTTGTGAACAGATATGAATAACAGACTTTAGAGAGTGCCTTGATACATGGATTCAAAATGTCACTTCAATAATAATTATTAATTACCCTAGCAATGCAGAACTGAACAGGTCAGAATAGAAGTAATCTTAAAGCATCAGCTACTTTTAGCAGTGGATGCATTCCTACTGAACAATTTCTGAACACTAAAACCAGCAAGACATTCCTCTCCTACTGCTACCTTTCTCCTTGCTTCTTCCTAACATGTCTTTTTTAAAGTGGTCTGATGCCAATGTAAAATACAGATTATGAATATTGCTACACTATAAATAGAAAGTACACAAGAAAGATCTGTGCATAGTCTGAATCAAAGATCTCTTGAGCAAAAAATAGTTAAGACATGATATATATCTTCCTCAGTTTTATCACAGAATCACAGAACATTAGGGGTTAGAAGGGACTTCAAAAGATCATGTATTCCAATCCCTCTACCACACAGCAGGATCACCTGCTAGGTCTCCATTCCAGTGCTCTGTCACCGTCACTGTGAAGTTCTTTCTCATATTTATGTGGAACCTCCTATGTTCCAGCTTACACCCATTGTCCCTTGTCCTATCACTAGATGACACTGAGAAGAGCTTGGCTACATCCTCATGACACCCACCCCTCACATATTTATAAACATTAATGAGGTCACCCCTCAGTCTTCTCTTCTCCAAGCCAAAGAGACACAGGTCCCTCAGGCTTTCCTCACGAGGGAGGTGTTCTACTTCATTTCTGCGTCTTTGTAGCTCTGCACTGGATTCTCTCTAGCAGTTCTGTATTCATCTTGAACAGAGGGGCCCAGAACTGGACACAATACTCCAGATATGGTCTTACCAAGGCAGAGTAGAGGGGAAGAAGAACCTCTCTCAATCTGCTAACCACCCCCATTCTGATCCACACCCGAGGATGCAACTGGCCCTCTTGGCCACAAGGTTACGTTGCTGGCTCATGGTTACCCTACTGTCCATCAGGACCCCCAGGTTCCTTTCTCCCACACTGCTCTCCAACAGGTGGGTCCCCAACCTATACTGGTACCTGGGGTTGGTTTTGCCCAGATGCAAGACTCTACACTTGCCCTTGTTAAATTTAATCAAATTGCTCCCTGCCCAGCTCTCCAGCCTGTCCAGTTCCTGGTGAATGGCAGCACAGCCTGCTGAGGCATCAGCCATTCCTCCCAGCTTTGTGTCATCAGCAAACTTGCTGACAGTGCACCCTAATCACTCATCCAAGTCATTAATGAATAGACTGAATAGTACTGTTCCCAATACCAACCCCTGGGGGACTCCACTAGATACAGGCCTCCAACTAGACTCTGTCCCACTGACCAACTACCTCTGCCTTCTATCCTGCAGCCAGTTCACAATCCACCTCACTACCCTATTGTCCAGACCACACTTCCTCAGTTTGGATCTCTTGATAAAATTCCAGCTGTGATGATAAAACTAGCTAAACAGCTTTCTCATGTTCAACAGCCCTTAGATATACTTTGTATGCAACTAAAAAAATAATGCATGTAACATTGCTGTACTAAAATTATACATAAGAACAGAAAAGTAAGCTTGTTAAAAGTGAGCCGATGCCAACTGTCTTACAGAAACTGCTATCATATTTTTGTCTAGTGATTTTTATTCAAAGAGATGAGTATTTATGAAAGGAAAGGAAAAGAAAGCAAAGTAGAGTTTATTGATACTAAAGGGAATTTCCTTCTAAGTACAAGCAAAACCAAAATATTTGTATCTATGTCACCAACTACTTAGGGTTTTTATCTTACAACTTAGAACTATTCCTCTGGTGAACAGGGGCAGCTGTCTGAACTTTTACTATGATGGAAACCGAAAGGTAGTGGCTGAATCAATTTCACTGTTGATTTCTATGCATTTAGGGTCAGGACTTTTGTTACTATGAATGTCAATGAAGTTTAGTATAGTTCATGTTTAACAAATGCTGATGGAAGAAGGCTTACTTTTTTTGCAAATTTCTCTGTTCCTGAGAAATAAATAATAATTGCTTGTCTCTTTATCTGGAGACTAAACTCAGTCTTGTCTTTGTGGTGCACACAGAAAACTGACATTTCTTACTTTTCCCAAGATTAGTCTAACATTAATTAATGCGTATCACTGTGCTTTTATCTCCCATCCTTGTTCTTTTGTGGATGTGATACTATTTTTAATATTATGAAAATGAATAATTTCAAACATCAGATCCCAAAAATAAGTACATGTCAGGACCCTTGAACCTGTACAGCAGATTCCAAAACATACACACAGGATACGATTTGCAAACATTTTCTCATTACTTACATTTCACAGCATCTCCACAGTATGACATGGTACTAGAGAACTAATGATAGCTTTTCTTAATAGCTTCAGTAGTTAGTAATGATCTATAAAAATTACAGACTACTACTTTTCATGGTGTCAAAAATAATGAACTTAGTTGCTGTAATCAGATACATAATTTCTTTGTAACATGTTAAACACAATGGAGATGAGTCAGCAGAGGCCTTAGTGAACAGTCAAACCTGGTTCACAAGCACTCTCCTATGTCTTGCATGTTTGATAGAGGTTTGCATAACTCCTGTTTTAAATGTGGTAGTCTGGGTCACACATGCTTCAGGGCAGTGAATGTTAGCAGACTCCCTCTCTTTGTGGCCTGGTATCAGGGTACTCTGCATAGTGCTAGAAATGCCTCCTGCAAGGCTTGGGGGAGGAGCCTGAGAGTCTGCAGGACATGCTGCCATCTGTCCCTTCTCTGGTGACAGTGGTGGTCTCCCACCGAACTACATACACTTTTATAGTTTTCCAGTGTATAAGTAACATTCTGCAGTGTCTTAAGTACATCTTGAGACAGATGCAAGTCTGACTTTTCTACAAAGAAAATGGACTTTATGTAACTTTATTTTAACAAGTTTTAAATCCTACTATTTAACAAGGATGGTACTGGAGAGAGGCAGGAGAGAAAACTCTAAGAGCTCATCAGCACCGTTTTCACAGTGAAGAGTACCTAACCAGTTAGGGGTAAATATGTGTATTTGTGTCCTCCTCAGCTCTTAACTAAAGGCTGTGAGATAGTCCATGTGGATGTTAGGTTCAGAGTCAGTATGTCCTCCTGCATCACTTACTTCCAACTAGAAAAATTTACAAAGAGCATTTTCCTGCTTTGACATCCATTTAGAAGACTATGTCAATGAAGTGGGATTCTGCCACTGGCTAACAGTTCCCCGAAGCTGGATAAGTAGCAGAGCAATGTAAAGGGATTTTCCTTGGCGAAGATGAAGTTACTTACATTTTCTCGTGAAAAGACAAGCTAGCTTTTGTCTGGTGCTTCACATGAACCTCAAATTCATTTAAATAAGAGAGCAATCCTCTGCTGTGAAATGGAAAGCCATTTTGTTTACAAATCAAACCTCAGAAACAAAAATGTGCATTTCCATTACCAAATAGCAATAGCAAACAAAGACAGAAATCATCAAGATTTGTCTAACTCACGGGCTGTGTAAACTGTATGCTGTAAAATTTCTTATAATGCAAAATATCTCATCATGCTACTTACTTTTCCTCGTGGAAAAAAAACAAACCCACAACTTTGGTTTGTTGTTTTGTTAGGGTTTGAAAATATTAACTAGTGTTTCCAAATTACTAGTTCAGTAAATATTAATAAGAATTCAAACAGTAGAAATCCCAATTGGATATATTCTTAATTTTCTATCTGGTGTGGTTGCCTGTATTGAAATATTTTCCACTGTGCTAGTTTAGAAATGCTGCCATGTTGCACTCAAAAATATATATTGTTCAAATGTCTATTTCGCTGTAATCACAACTGGAAGACTTAAGTGCCTTAACTCAGTCATTTATTTTTTACATCCAAAAAATTAGTCTTCCAAGCGACAAGCACTTGAAAATATTTATATGACAAATTATCTCAAGTGTAATAAAAATCCTCTTGTAGTAATGCTTCTCAAACGTGCTTTTCATTTAGAAATTAAACCAGCATGGTCTATTAGCAGTAATTTATGTTTTCTGGAGAAAACAAAAAGGACAGTTGGACTCCATGCTATTTAGCTTTCTATATACTCTGTGGGGTAACATACTTTATATGGCTCCAGCAAAGACTGGTCACATTTGGGTCCATAAATAGAACTTAGGAACAACTAAGAGTCTGGAATAACCTGGATGATTATATGTGTCTTAGTCAATTACTAGTGTATATTTAACAACATGTGAAAAAATTGTACCTTAATTCTTCCCTCCCTCACTATTTGGAATTATTTACTGACAAATGTTATCCTAGGCATAATTTTTGTCACCAAAATATTAACTTTTCTAATACTATTTTCCTGTTTATGCTTACCTTTCTACTGATTACAATGTGTATGCCCTTGCCTTGCCTTGCCTTGCCTCACCATAAAATATTACTTAAGTACGAAGATGTAGAACCACATAGAATTGTATTTTCTGATCATTCGTTAGAACAGAGCTGCACTCTGACAATTATACTGAAAGGTATATGAAAATTATAAAACTTCTCATGCCCTCAGGTTGCACCTGTCTAATTGAAGAGTACTTGCTTCAAGCATCTGACCTTCTGAGAAGGCTAATTGATAACCTTTGGTCAAAACCACCCTGCAGAAATACTAAGTCTTGAAATCAAATTATCCTTTACGGGAGACAGAAATCTACTACCTAATCAATGACAGAAAATTGCTTAGATCACATAATAGCTAATTTTAAAGGAAAGGACAAATTTTTAAAAAGGGAAAAAATGATCATGTGTATAAAGTTTTCTCATAGTCCTGAGGCCAGTAGGGTGGCTAATGCTTCTGAATTTGTACATGTGCTCCTAAAACTGTAAGAATGATCTAGTCATGGGTCTACCGTGATTTTTTTTTTTTTTTTGCATTGCAGAATATTTTAATGAGCATTCCAAATCAACTAGACTTAACATAGTCTTTCAAGAATATGTTAATTTTTAGTTTAGAAGAATATTAAAAGAAGATAAAATGTAACATTATTGTAGCATCATATATTTCACAACTTTTCAGTCTCAAAGGAGGCAGCAAATGTAGATAAGAACAAATCTGTCAGCAAATGCAATTTTCTTCAGAGCAGAAACAGATGAATCCTCATCTTCTTGATGGATATGTTTGAGTCATGTATGCCAAGAGCAGATTTATGTGATCATAGAGTGACAGGACAGTAAAATGGTTTGGCTTGAAAGGGAACTTGGAGATCATCTAGTTCTTATCCCTCTTCTATAGTGAAAGCATCTTCCACTAGATCAGTTTGCTCAAAGCCCCAGTCAACTTGGCTTTGAATGCTTTCAAGGGTATGGTATGGTATGGTATCCATAGCTTCTTTACATAAGGTTTTCCAGGTTTATTATGTCCAAGATTGTTATTATTCCTAATATCTAATCTTTTAGTTTAAATCCATTACCCATCCTCCTATGACTACAATCTTTGATATGTGTTCCTCCTCCAGTTTCATGTAGCTCACCTTTAAGTACTGAAAGGCTGCTGTAATGTCTGCTTGAAGCCTTCTTTTCTTCAGGCTGAGCAACCTCAACAGTCTCAGCCTGTTCTCTCAGCAGAGATTCTAGAGATCCTGATTATTTGCGTGACAGTCTTCTGGACCTATCTATCTTACTCTACACAAGTTCTTATCAGACTGAAACAGAGGGGGTGAATCTCTGTCTCTCTTCTTTGCAGTGCTGCTCTCAATTCATCCTGCAAACAGCCTGTATTTGTGCTTGTGACTACCCCAACTCAGTTACAGGACCTTGCACTTGGCCTCGTACTTTGTGGGTTTTGCATGGACCCACATTTGAAGCCTGCCATTATGCATCTGAAGTGTAAGGGTTCCCTCCCTCCAGTGTGTTCTGTACACTACACACTTTCCTGTTGCATGCAAAATTGCTGGGGATGCACTCAGTCTCACTCTCCATTTCACCAACAAACATGTCACTCCCAGTACTGACCCCTAAAAACATGATCAGGAAAGTGGATCTATATAACAGAAGCACATGCTATATATTACTAGCTACTATACAAAATATGAGTAGTCTAGAAGGGTAAATACTGCTTCTTTCTTTTGTTTTCATAGCAACATAAATACCACCATACATCCATTAGAGTGTATGGAGATTTAATACCTTAGGATGGTGAAATCAGTGTTAAGGTGATCTTGGGAATAATTTGACAACTATTACTTAGAAATCAGAAAGGAAAATTAATAACGTCATCATGTCCTTCTACACAGGCATGTTTTGGCAGTATCATAGAATCATAGAGTCATTAGTGATTGTAAGGGACCAGGAAAGATCACCTAGTCTAATCCCCCTGCCATGGGCAGAGACATCCCACCCTAGATAAGGCTGGCCAGAGCCCCATCCAGCCTGGCCTTAAACACCTCCAGGGTTGGGGCCCCAACCACATCCCTGGGCAACCCATTCCACGCTCTCAACACTCTCATGGTGAACAACTTCTCCTTACATCACTCTAATTCCACCCAGCTCCAGCTTTGCTCCATTTCCCCTAGTCCTGTCACTACCTGATACACTCAACACTCTCACTGTGAAGAACTTCCTCCTCACATCCAATCTAAATCTACCCAGCTCCAGATTTGCTCCATTGCCCCTAGTCTTGTCACTACCTGATATCCTAAAAAGTCTCTCCCCAGCTTTTTTGTAGGCTCCCTTCAGATACTAGAAGGCCACAAGAAGGTCACCTCACAGCCTCCTCTTCTCCACACTGAACAGCCCCAACTCCCTCAGTCTGTCCTCAAGGACACGTGCTCCAGCACACTGATAATCCTCGTGGCCACACTTCCCCTGATACAGCCAACGACCCTGTTTGCCTTCTGGGCCACAAGTGCACACTGCTGGCTCATGTTGAGCTTCTCGTCCACAAGCATTCCCAAGTCCCTCTCCTCAGGGCTACTCTCCAGACAGTCACTGCCCAGCCTGTAGTTGTGCTTAAAATTGCCTCAACCCAGATGCAGGACCTTACACTTGGTCTTGTTGAACTTCATGTGGTTGGCTTGTGCCCACCTCTCCTGCCTCTCCAGGTCCCTCTGGATGGCATCCCTGCCCTCCAGTGTGTGCTACACCACACAGCTTGGTGTTCTCAGCAAACTTGCTGAGGGTGCACTCAATGCCTCTGTCCATGTCACCCACAAAGATGTTGAACAAGACTGGTCTCAGGACTGATCCCTGAGGGATACCACTTGTCACTGGCCTCCACTTGGACATGGATCCATTGACAATCACTCTCTGGGTGCTGTCATCAAGCCAGTTCTTTACCCATCTAGTGGTCCACCCATCAAAGCCATGTTTCACGAACGTGGAGACCAGATTGTGGTGCGGGACAGTGTCAAAGGCTTTGCTCAGGTCCAGGTAAATGACATCGGTCGCTCGCTTCTCATCATTGTCTTTTACCTGGATGAATTAATAAAAAAGAACATTGAAGATCTTGAGGAAGAGCTTGGAAAATACAAGGAACATCTATATGGGGCACCTATTTCCTGAGTTAGGTGTTTGTCTGCACTCCCCAAATTCCTATAGAGTAACGTTATGGCCAGACCCTTGGTTGCTGTAGGAGATTGTGTTTTCCTCAGGGTGATCATATAATCAATAGGAATTGGAAAGGACCTCGAAAGATCATCTAGTCCAATGCTTCAGGGATCTCTTCTGGCTTAAACCCACAGAGGATTTGGACTAATACATCACAAAAGATAATATGGTTCATGTAAAGAGGACATATATTTGTATTGACCATTTTCTGTTTAGTGACAGCAGTGTTGACACCAGAAAATGTGGCTGCAAAACAAAGACATTTGTGCCATTTGTTGCTATGAAGCCACAAGTTAGAGTTACACAGAAAAAAAAGATTCAGTTCTCCTCTTAATAACATCCTTGTATTTCCCAGACCCAGCAGCTATGAGATTTTACCCATCTGTGGACAGTGTTTTTATGAAAAAATAAAAATATATATAACAATCTCTTAGTAACTAAAATAATGAAAGTAGCCCAGTTCATTCCACTTAATCTATAGGTACATATATGCCCGTTGTCACTGCTGTCGTGAGCCTGATTCTGAACTGAAAAATGGTAGTGTGAAACCAGACTATCTCCACTGATATGGGATATGTTACTCAGAATATAAGTCGCTGTATTCAATTTTTCAATCTATGTAAGGTCAGTATTTACTTCCTTTTCCAAAGAAGGTAATTTATCTAATTTTTGATAGAACTCTTTACTAAAGTATAAATGTTAAGTAGGCTGTTATTCAATATAGTTAAAGCAACCGTCTGTCTGGATTTTCTTCTGCCTGAAGATTTTGTCTGGATAGAATTTAAGAACTTTTACACACTTTCTAGGATATCTGGGTATCAGCCTTAATGCAGCAGTGGGTCTGTTGATGCTGATTAAGTGTCCAGAACCCATCTGGTACATATGATCTTTACGCAAGAAGAACAGTCATTACAAAATACACACAGGATATGTTTCTGGAAAGAAAACCTGCACAAAAAATCCAGTGATACTGATGAAATTACAGTGTTATAGAGTGGTGTAACCCAGAACAGCTTTTAAAAGGTGTGGCATATAGTAAGGAAGTCTGTAATAAAACGTGAAGATCTCAACAAGTACGATACAGAGTCTCAAAGAACAATAAATTAACCCTTCTATTTTTCCCTTTAGCTCTTTATTTTCCATATTACTGGTGATTTGGTTCAGTATTAATATTATCATTCTTGTTACATCATATCTATGCGGATACTAAGGCTATGCAGGAAATCCTATTCATCTTTAACATGTGCACTCGAAGAACTAAAAAGAGCAGAGAGACAATAGATTTGTCTCTCTGTTGTCCTGGTAAGCCAAAGCATGATCTGATGCTTCTTATCTTTTTATTAGAGAGCAACTTTGATGGTTTCTTCTTCTAATGTCCATATGAGATTTCTAGACTCACTAAGAAAACATAGAGCTTTGCTGGCTGCTGTGTTGAGAGCAGATTACCTCAGAGACCTTCATACTGTTTGGTAGCTCAATAGAATGTCACAGAATTGTAAAACTGTTTGGAAAGGAACTTAAAGATCATCTGGTTCCAACCTCCTTGCCATAAGCATGGACACATTTCACTAGGCCAGGTCACTCAAGCCCCATGCAACCTCATATTAAACACTTCCAAGAATGGGGAATCCACAACCTCTTTCGGAACCTGTTTCAGTGCCTCACCAATCTTGCAGTGAATAATTTCTTCCTTCTATCTAATCTAAATCTACCTTCTTTCAGTTTGAAGCCATTACCTCTCATGCTATCACTACGCTCCCTGATAAAATACCCCTTCTCACCTTTCTTATAGGTGCCTTTTAAGTACTGGAAAGCTGCAATAATGTATTCCTGGAGCCTTTTCTACTCTAGGAAGAATGACCCCAACTCTCTCAATCTGTCTTCAAAGGAGAGGTGATCCAACCCCTAGGCCATTCTTCATGGCATTCCAATAGATTTGTCTCTCTCTTATGTTCGAGGTCCTAGAATTGAACACAGTACTGCAGCTAAGTCTCACAAAAGTGGAAGGGCCAAGTCACCTCTCTCAACAAGCTGAAAACGCTGCTTTTGATGCAGGCCAGGAGATGTCTGGCTATCTAGGCTGCAAGAGCACCATGCTGGGTAACAAAATGTTTTGTACCCAGCAGTGTTCTTCAGCAGAAAAACACCCAAGTTCTTTCCTGCAAGGCTGTTCTCAAACCATTCTTTGCCCAGCCTGCATCTGTGCTTGAGATTGTCCCAACCTGGATGCAGGACCTTGTAACTGGATTTTTTGAACTCCACGAAGTTTTCATGGGCCTATGTCTCAAGCCTATCCAGTTGCCTCCAGATTCTTGACTGCACAACACAGCAAAATTGTTGTTGTCAGCAAACTCGCTGAGGATGCACTTGATTCCACTGTACATGTCACTGACAAAGGTGTTCAACATACATAGTCCGAATACTGACCCCTGAGGAACACTGCTTATCACTGCTGTATACTGCATATTGAGCTGTTGACCATGACTCTTTGAGTGTGATCATCCAGCCAATTCCTTATCAACTGAGTGGTTCTTCCATCAATTCCATGTCTCTGCAATTTAGAGACCAGAACGTCATGCAGGAGAGTGTCAAAGGTTTTGCACAAGTCTAGGTAGACTGCATCAGTTGCCCTACGCTTATCTACCCTTATGTATCTGTAACACTGCCGTAAAAGGCCCCAAGTTTTTCTGGCATGATCTGCCCTTAGTGAAGCCATGTTGGCTGTCATAAATTATGTCCTTATTTCCCATGTGCACTAGTGTAGTTTCCAAGAGATTCTACTCCCAAGAACTTGCCACGTGCAGATGTGGGACTGACAGGCCTGTAGTTCCCTGACTTATCTTTTTTTCTCATTTTAAAAATATATCCCATTATACTCCATCAAGTTAATCTCCGAAGAGGCCAAAATCTGCTCTCCTGAGGTTCAGGACAGCTAGTTTGCTTGAGCCCTCCTTGCTGTACTAAGGATGTTGAACTCAATCTAGTCACTGCCACCAAGATTCTCCTTGAGCTTTACATTTGCCACCAGCCCCTCCTTACTGGAGAAAAAGACCAGCAAGTCACCCTCTCCCTGTTCCTCTGTCACTTGGAGAAGCATGTTATTACCAGCACATTCCAGGAACTATCTGAGTTGCATATGCTCTGTATCTTTCCGGCAGGTATCAGGCTAGTTGTAGTCCCTTGTGAGGACCAGATCTTCTGAACAAGAGGCTGCTCTTATTGGTCTATAGAGAGCCTCATCAGGATCCTCCAAGTCAGGTAGCCTATAGAAGACCTCCATTATAAGGTCATCTGCCCCTACCAACCTTTTAACCCCAACCTATAAGCTCTTGGTCAGCTCCTCATCCCTGCCCAGATGGAGCTCCATATATTTCAGCTGGTCAGTATCACACTGGGCAACAGTTCCTCCTCTTCAGCCCTGCCTGTCCTTCCTAAAGAGCCTGTTTTCTTGCATTTCAGCGCTCCAGTCATAGAAGCCATCCAACCATGTTTCTGCAGTGCTGATGTGATCATAGCCCTGCAGGCATGCACTCATCTATTTATGTGCATAGATCAGAATACAGGAAAGGATGTTTCTCAAGTACAGGAGCTGCCCTTTCTGCCTTGAATTCAACAGCAGCAGGAGCATAATAGGCTGACTTCACTAGCTTTGAAATAAGCCCAGTAAGACTATTGCAGAACTGTGTATTCTATGTCACAAACTGTTTGTGTTATTCGTATCAGATCATTAATACAAGACGGATATACTTTTGACTTTATTCTACAGAAAATAAATCAGTAATCCATGGAAAGAGAACAGTTGGCTCATCATTCTTCACTTCATAGCAACATTGGGTGAGGAGTTCTTCAGCTGCATTTCATGGTGTCATGTTCTGCTGTGCAGGACAATGATAGGCAACAAACTGATACTAGGAGAAGACTGTATGTTCTTCTTCAGGAATTTTGTAAGTAACTTTGAGTCCAAAACCATTCCTTCACAGTGACTTCATGCCATGTTTTCTCAGTAGTGGGCCATAGGAAAGTAAAGGACAAGATGGTCAGTACTGAAAGTAGGGTGTAAATTTTGGGGAAATGAGTTCAATGGATAGAGGGACAGTAGCGCACTGTCCTACACCCCACTCACACGTCACCATGATAGGAATATTGAGTGGAAATGCATATGTCAAAACTGATCTTTGGCATTAGAAAACTGTGCTGGAAAACATCTGGCAGAAATTTCAAAGTCAAAGGAAATTGAGAGGCATGAACAGGCCAGAGAGTAGTACATCTGACCAATACTTGAGGTAGCTTTAAATACCCTAGCATGGATATCACACATGATGTGTGTGTATAGCTGTCCTGCACAGAAAGCCCTTCAGTGTTATGATTACATTAACAGAATAGTAACTCTATCTTCTAAAATTCCATTACAGACTAGCACCATTTTCCCTGTAGTGTTTGCATACTGCCAAAACAGCTCAGACCTGAAATACAATTCCTCTATGTAGTCATTATGAATAAAAATGGAGCCAGGTGATAACTTTTTCTAGTCCATAAAATCTGCTGCTGTATGACTGCTCCAAAGGTTCATTTGGTCTTGTGCTCGCTGTGAAACATATATCAACAATCCCAGCTTCCATATATCAACAATCTGGGCAGTTCATGTGCCAGTGGTTGCCTCCAAACAATCGTGACTAGTAACCACAGATGAAATCATTCCTCAAGAATTTAGTGGATTCTCATTATTATGGTTTGCAGGTGGAGCAAAGGGAAATTGCTGTACCACATACAACATTTGTCAGCCCAAGTAACAAGAATGAAGGTTTTATGATAAAATAAGTACCTGACTAACCCACTAGTTCTGTATCTATGCAACCAGGGAGCTTTTCTGATTACAAGAAGTAAGATTATTTCAGGCTAGGCTTATCAAATAATTAATAGAACTTTCTTGTGTTTTCTTGGTAAAAGTTGACAAAGTTAAGGTTTCACAATTTCTTCACGAGGTAATCCTATCTTGATGTCAGTATCTTAATGGTCTATTGCTTAGATCTTGCTATCTGCTGTTTTTAAAGTATTATTACTCTGTTAGGGCAAATATGAAAAACTGTTATTAAAGATCTTTCAGAAGTTTTATGATTTTTCAAAAGCTTCATAGAGGCTTAAAATATCCAAGACAGGTGGAATTAACCTGACAGTATTCTCTCTGTGTTTCTGAGACAGTGAATTAATCTGTGACAACTGAAGATCTTTGGAGAGAGGCAGAGAAGGAACATCTTCGCTGAATCAGCGAATAAAATTAGTTGGAGACCTACTATCTTTTACATTCATCCAGACTGGGACATGATGCCATGTGATGCCTACAAGAGTGGTTTTTAATGTGGAATCCCAGATGTGAAGTGTTGTGTGATGAAGCACGTTGTTTGTTGCATCCAGGGTGACCTGTTAAAAAAATGGAGACTTCAAGAACACGACTGGGCTCCTACAAAGTTTATGCTGCTCATTCTGCAGTTTTTTCCTTGATACTCTCACTCAGAAAGAAAGATATTAGTTCCTCGGAACTTTTGCTTACTGTTCTCTCATTACCCATTTCACTTATAACTTCAGTGCTGGTATTTCCTCACGAAAAGAATGGGAACAAAAACCAAATTAAAAAAAGCTGTGGATTGTACAACTTTTCTTATGTTATTTCTGCAGAATTCATCTCCTCTCCCTGTTATTCACTGTAAATGAAATATGCAGGTCCAAAGTTGCATGGGGCTCACTGTAAAATCTGGATGGCTCCTTGTGATCCATCTCATCTTTCCTCATTCTGAAATCCTCATTAGGATACCAGAGGAAATACCCCAGGGTACTGTATCATACACAGGAGCTATGCACCGACCCGTGAGCTTAACAGATAACAGGATGAGAAAAGCATGCACATTACATGAAAGTCAATCTTTGAAGCAATTTTTTGTTATTATTTTTTTTTTGAGGAGAAGAAAGACTGAAATGGAAAAGGAATATAAAAGATACTGTTGTGAGCTCCTCAAAGCACTGTGGATCACTCATTTTTCTTTACATCATTGTCACAAAACGAAAAGAAAGAAGCCTATATTGGGCAGTGCATCATTTCCCCAGCACCTTCTGCACTTGCAAATACTGAATATATAACATTTGGTGTGAGCAGTTTTATGAGGATCTAAAGCAACACTTAGGTCTGTAAAATAACTCATTCCTTCCTTCTGTTGCTTTGCATTACTACTGTAGGTCTGAAGTCTGGCAAGGATTGACTTATCAACAAGGAGAGAAAACGTGCCCCATTAAATCACCAGAAATAAAACTGAGGTGAGATGGTGGGAGGTGAGAGAGATGCCTAAAGAATGTATTTCGACTCTTAGGTTAGAATTCTTTTTCTTAGTGTCTTTGTGTTTGTATTTTGTATTTGATAGGTAAGGGACATTACAAAGCTCACTGTAATGCTTTTTCTGCTTTACCAAAACCTAGCCAAAGAAGACAAAATGAGAATGAAAGAAAGTCATTAAAGCCGGAATCCATAAATCCGCAAACAACTCTGACAGAAAGAAAAACTCAATAGCTTTCTCATAAACCGTAAACATAACATCTGGCTTTTACGAGCTACAACTTGTGTCACTATCTTTATCTCCAAGTGGCTCTTACTGCTTAGGAGTCTGCCAAAGTTGAAGTTAAATTTACTCAGATTGAGTGAACTTTGGAGGCTACCTTGACTATTTCCAGCATATTGGCATCCTAATCCATGACCAAAGTGCCGTAAAATTATTTGCTATGCAAGTATAAACAGTTCTGCTTATAAGAAGAAACTTACTGGATAAAATTTCTTAGCCACCTCAGTACGCTGCTGGCTTGTATTCTGTCAGCTGTTGACCAATAACCTGGGATCATACTTGCTAACCTTCACACGGCTGGGACCTCCCTGGGTAGGCAGGACTGCTGATAAGTGGCTTGTTAAGCACAAGATTGGGGAGACAGAGCTGACAGCACAAAGATGATTGTAAAGACTCTCATCTGATGCAGATGTGGTCAGCAGAGGCCTTTCTTTGTAGCAGTTATCACTTGCAGGTATAAATGCTGTTGAAATCTGTAGGCTTCCTGGCTACGCCACAGCCAATCTGTATAAGAGATAATGGAGGAGAGAAAGATCCTTAGTCCTTGGAAAGTGTAATGGACTTAGATTATCAGTTTGGTTAATAATTATATGCCAAGTATTTATTGATGTGACAAGTCAGAAAGATGCTGCTTTGTTTGATTGTGTTTTCAGAATTTAATGTGTGTAAAGGTGTAGTATGTTTCTGATGTATATGTGATGTGTCCATGTTAATATATAAGGAAATGGTAGGCTGAGTTTGCTTTGGCCTTTTCCCCTCAAATGAATTAAATCTAAGCTCTACAGACTATCTGACAGGAAAGGACAAGAGCCTTGAAAGCTCGATTCAAACCCAGTTCTAAAATAGGTACATGGTGTCAGAAGTTAAGAACCTAATAGGATAAACTCATCCCTTTACCATTTCAAGGTAGTTTAAATTGACATTAACCATCATGTGTTTCCTAAAGAATTCTAACAAAACCACAGGAAAACCAGAGTTTCTATGACCCTTGCTGGGCATCCTGATCTTCCTTCCTGACCTGTTCAGATGTACGCCAGCTGTAGGAACAGATTTTCACGTGGATAAAGCTGTTCTAAGTACGTGTTCTAGACTTCTGTGGTGCTTAAGGCACTAAAATGCTCTTAAATACTCAGAATCACAATCCTCTTGCAATCAGAAACCACTCTATCCAAGATACTCAGTTGAACCAGAGGAAAACAATGTGTGCAGAAGAATTACAACTTCAGATGTATTTTAGTATGTATTTCATCCACATCTCTGATATTTTGTGATAAGTGAAATAATAAATGTAATTAAGCCATTAAGTTGCATGGTAATTTATTGCTTGGTTTTTTTACCAGTGAGACTTTTATAACAGTGATTAGTAGACACAACTAATGCACGCTTTCATGAAACATTGCTGTTTTTCTAATTAAATTATAATAAGATACAAATCACTGTGATTGTTTGCTGTTGCTATAATACCGAACATGACCTGCTAAAATACAGTTTGCTGTTTTTTTTAAGTGACTTTTCTATTTAGACGTTTGTATTTGAAAACAGTTAAGCAATGATCCTTGTATTTTCCACAAATTTATGAAGCTACTAAAGTAACTAAAAAGACCCTTACTTTTACATAAACTTATATATCACACATATAGATTGTATAACTCACAGTCAATATCCCATGTTGGAAACAGTGTTAGGATGGCAAAATAGGTAGGATGATCTTGGCATAGTAAGAGGATGTTAAAAGGACAAGGTTTCATGCACCTAAGGGGAACCTATAAAAAATCCCTGTCAAAAATCTGTAGTGGATTGTAGATGACTTGACACAATGCCACATATTCAGACTTTATCTTTTCAAAAGTTATTGACTATTAAAGAAAAAAGAGAACAGCATTTTCGCTGCTCTTGCTAAAGAGAGAGAAATCCATTATTCATAATTATGAAAATGTACTGATTCCTAATTTCCTGAACTGAGCCCTGTACTGTCATCATAAAAAGAATAACAAAGGTGTAAAATATATCTGTTTTAATCACACAACAGATTACTTAACTGGATTTCTTTCAATCTTGTTCTGGGCTAAATATGTCCATGTAAGATTCTGTGGAAAACCCTATAAAACCATATGCTTGTTTTTATCCCAACTATCTTTGAAGTAAAGAGAAGACCTAAGGTGAAGACCTGGGTTTTTTCACTGAATCAGGGTATGTCAGAGGCTAGAAGGGACCTCTGGAGATCATTTGGTCCAACCCTTTCACCAAAAGCAGGTCACAAGGAATGTGCCCAGGAGGCTTTTGAAAGTCTTCAGAGGTGGAGACCCCACAACCTCTCTGGGCAGCCTGTTCCAGTTCTCCATCACTCTCATAGTAAAGAAGTTTTTCCTGACGTTAAGTTGGAACCTCCTGTGTTCCAGCTTGTACCCTTGCCCTATCACTTGGCACCACTGAGAAGAGACTAGCCCCTTCTTCTTGACACTCACCCATCAGATATTTATAGAGAGACATTACTAAGATTCCCTCTGAGCCCTCTCCAGACTAAACAGTCCCCGTTCCCTCAGCCTTATGTTTCTCCCATGAATCACAGTGGAAAAGCCTTATAACTCCACTGACACGAGTGCTATGCTTTCCAGTTTGTCCATCTGGTCATTCAGCTGCTCACAGAGAAGGACTTCCTTGCTTTTACCAAACAGTTTGGGGATAAACATCCTGCTTTAGCTCCCTCCAGAGCAAGCTGCTCCCTTGGTGACTCATTGTAAAATCAAGTGTTGAAAATAATTGTAGGGCTCTATTTCTTACTGCAAATTGTTCATTTCATTAATAGACCCAATGTGTCAGCTGTGAGGTTTACCTCAAAATGTAAATCACGTTAGACTGGACCAATAAAACCTGAAAGAGGAGCTATGGCCGTGTTTGAACGTTTGTTGTTTTACATTCATATCTATTTTTATCTCTTTTTTTAAAAAAACGTTGCCTCTTGATTTCAGCACTTGCAAATCACATGTGACATGCCATTGCAATGCAGTTGCAAGATGAATTGAGTCAACCTTTCTGGATACTGAGCTTTTACAGGAGTGAGGGCTCACAGAAGCATGAGAGAGTGTTTCCTCTGCCTGCCCAGGACACCATTCCTTGCATTCCTGTTCCTCTGTGTGCATGTGTTGCCTCTTACAGAAGAGATACGAAGGAAAAAGTCAGTGCTACGTGTTGTGTCCCTTTGCTTTCCAGAGTAGGAAACTATGTGGACTGGAACCTCATTCTCCCCACAAGCCCCTAGCTACAGCAAGGGAGAAAGGATGCAATATTTGACAGGAACACAGGTACGGTGTGTCCAAATTCATGTTTTGGCTTTGTCAGTGTCTTTCCAGCTGGAACACCTGCTCTGTGATGTTGTTCAGCCTGGAGAAAAGAGCCTGTGGGAGACTTACTGTGGTGTTTCAGTGCTTAAAGAGAGCCTATAAAAAGATGGGGATGGACTTTCTAGCAAGGCTTCTAGTGATAGGTCAAGGCATGATGACTAAAAGAGGGTAGATTTAGGCTGGATAAGGAAGAAGTTTTTTCCTGTGAGAGTAGTGGATCACTAGAACTAGGTTGCTGAGAGAGGTGGTGGAGGCCCCATCTCTGGACACATTCAAAGTCAGCCTGGATGAGGCTCTGGGTAACCTGGTCTAGTTGAAGATGTACCTGTTTACTGCAGAGGGCTTGGAGAAGATGGCCTTTAAAGGTATTTTCCAACCCAGTGCTTTCTATGGTTTTGTGGTTTTGATTTCCTGGTGGAGTACATTCAGTAAATAATGTTGGAAAACTGACTCTACTACCACTAGGCTCCTGGCCTTACTAGCTTCTAAAAGATTGCGTCTCACTCCTTATCACCAACTCTGTACAACCACTGGTAAATCAGATACATAATGGATAGTTTACAGATCCATACTCTCAATGTGAAAAGCAATCTCATCACTGGTGTAGAGATAGATCCAAGGTTGGATACAATTAAGGACCAATGATTAAAGAAGGTGAGATCAAGAAGAAGCATTTGGATGGATACACAACCATGGTGTACCACTAGCAATTGTGATACCCTGGCATTGCAGAGCCCACCATGATAAAGATAGTTTCTTTTGTAAGTTAAGAGGATTATGTATTTCAAAAGCTAGTCTGAGACAGGCAAAGTAATCCCTCCCAAAACTCAGCACCATCAGAATTATGTGGCACACTTCACTTAGCTTGCCTTCTCTCAGGTAAATTCACAACTGTGATATTTCACCCTAATTCTTCTCCCTCTGGAGAAAAGTTGCAATAACAAATGTGTGCCAAGTGTTTTTCTTTCTCATCAGCATGCTACTCGAAGAAAAGCAGGGACCATGCCACTGAGGAGAGCGTAAAAACCTTACCAGTGAGAAAGTCACTGGGATTCCTTCTGTTATTCAGAGGCAATTCAATTAGATTGCAGTGGATTGCTTTTGTATTTAGGATTTTCAAGATGAGCACCTGTCTGCATATCCAGAAGGGAATATGCTACTCTACTTGGGCAAAAGGCAAGTTTCATCTTGAGTGGTTGCAGAGACATTCTTCCAAAACTATAATTTAAATTACAAAATCTGCCTGAATCTTACACCTGCCTGAAACTCAGTCGTCTGAACTTTTTGCAATTCAATCAATTTGGCCTCAATACATTCAACTACTAATGAATTTTAGTGGGTGGGTAAGAGAGAGAACACGGACTGTGTTGGGCAATATGAGTGCTGCCAGAAAAGAAAGTCACAAGAGAGAAGACTTAAAGGAATGGAACAAGGAAGGTGATCATGGAAGAAGAAAAGCAGTAGTAATGTACTTAATGAAATCACATCCTACAACTAACAGTTGCTTGGACAAAATAAAAAGGACCGGCTTAGCTTTTTTCCACCCCAGACAGTGATTTTTCTGCCATTTTTACCAATGCATGAGTAGTCCCATGTGGCTTTTGGAAAAATGTGAAGCCCAAAGTTCATTCTCTCTTTTGTCAGCTGCACCATGCACTACAGTCCCTGACCCTGACAGTAATTCCTGACATGTATCCTGAACTTCTGTCACACATACTGTAGGCTGGTAAGGGTGTGAGAAAGACAGTACTGGCATCTCAAACACACTAATAGAAAAACTCCATCTCTGATTCCTGGATCATGTTTTAATGGTGGTGACCACTTCAAGACTTGAATTCTGATCTTCCCAAGGGAACCAGGTTTCTATGTCTTTGCCCTGTCCCTGAAGGACACAGGGCTATCTTCTCCAGTGTGAAGATTTTAATTTCCAACTTCTTTCTGAGGTGTCTGCAGTGCTTTCATGAATATCTGAGTTTTAACCCCCTTCCTCTGATGTTCTGTCCACCAGCATTTCCTCGTCTCCTCTCGTGTCCCAGAAGGGTACAGCTTTCCTTATTTTCCTGACTCAGCACTGTTCCCACAGAGAAACAGCTTTTCTTCTGATCTCCTTCTGGTTTTTTTCCCACATATTATAAAATTACTTCCTGAAACTCATTTGAACAGAGTATCGGTGTTACAAACTTAATAAAACTTAAAAAGAGACTAAATAAACATACACAATTTATATGGACATTAAACACACCCAAAGTTATCAAACTGAACAGCAAAACAAACAACTGAGGCTCATTTTCAAAACAAAGCCCACACCAGACACGACAGCTCAGATGTCAGGGTTTAAACTGATCTCTAACTAACCGAGATTAGGATGAGATTTAAAGAACAGGGCAGATAATCCCACGTCTGCCTAATGCGAAGTTTCTTGCACCTTCCTCTGTCTGTTAAATTTCAGTGATGTAATAGTGGACCAAGCAAGTTTAGTCTTTTTTCTCACCAGTGGTATATTGCACTGAAGGAGTGTTTTGGGCTTTCTTTTCTTGTCCGTTCCTGTTTTGCCATGGGATCCTCAAAGTTTGCAGCTTTCCCTTGTCTTCCTTCCCCAGACCTCCCCATCCCATCTAATATCCACAGGGTTTTTATATTAGTCGGAGTGCCTGGACATGTCTCAGCCTCCATCTGGGGGGATTAAACTTAATTTATCCTCTTAACTGAGCAACAACTTCCTTGCTGAACAGTCTCCCTAGCTTTGCTTTCGTCCCAGCGTTTGGCTGACACTTCATCCCTACTCATCTTACATTAAAAAGGAGGAAACCATGAACCCAAATGCAAATACCGATGTCCCCTGGCGAGAGCATCAGCAGACCTGAGGTCCTGCAGGACAGGAGGGACCCAAGAGTGTCCCCTGGGGCAGGTCAAAAAGGGCCATGGGGTCCCCGCGGAGGACAGGGTGACACACGCCTCGCAGTACGAGGGAAGGGTCTTGAGGGGGTACCGCAGGCGCAGGGTCACCTGCAGGGGACGCCCTGACCGCTCCGCGGGGGAGGTGCCGGGCCGTGCCCAGCGCCGCCGCGGCCGCCCCACGGGAGGCGATAATCCCATCAAAGGGCTGGACCAGCCTCCTACCCCGTTCCCTTCCCGTCCCTCCCTCCTTATCCCTGCCCGCCGTGGGTAGGGTACACTCCCCGCTGCTTCGCGCTGCCCCAGCCCCTCTCCTCCTCCCCGAGGGGACGCGCGGCCGCCCCTCGCCCGCAGCCACCGACTCCACGGCCCCGCCCGAGCGGCGGCGGGGAAACGCGGCGCACATGGAGGTGCCGGGCCGCTGCTACCGCCGCTGCCTCCTCTCGCTGCTGCTCCTGGCTTCGAGCATCGGATGCGCGGCGGCGGCACGGAGGAGTATACCCCGCCGGCAAGGTAGAGGGGAGCGGGACGGGTTGCGGAACGGGTTGAGAGCTAGGATGCAGAGGGGATCCCGCAGAGCACCCAGCAAAGTTTCCCCTCCCTTTGAAGCTGGCGGTCGCCGTTATGTGGAAACGCTGTAGCGGGGCCGGGACCGGGGTAGCGGTGACTGCGAGATGGGCTCGCCCGAGAGCTCCGAACGAACAGAGCAGCTCCTCGCCCTTCCCAGCGAGCCCCTGAGAGTCCCTGCCATGTACTCCCACGCGCGGGTGGGTGGGAGAGGATGCACAGGGAGGGGATGTGCCACTGTAAGTGGTGAAGTCGCAGAATCTGTGCACGGTTCGTTTTCTGTGGCGTTTTACACCCTAAATCGATGGCTTCAGTCAAGTTACAGAGCAGGACTCGTCTGCTGCTGCTGCGGAAGGAATTGGTAAAATTTTTATCCGTTTGTCTTTGGAGCCCGTAACCTGTGGTGCTGTGTGAGCAGAGTGAGGGGCCAGGAGAATCCCTGCACCCGTCAGAGGTGTTTGTCGGAACGACTGTGCTTTGCCTGTGATATGTGCATAGTAGCGAGTAACATAGACACAGAGTAGTAAATGTGAACTAAAAATCTTTAGGGAAGCAATATTTTAATGAAACCCGTAGTTACTCTTTATCAAGCAAGACATGGGGAGCTTCAAGATCCTGCATCTAGATGAAAGTTACCTGTGACCCGCAGAATTCCCATGGCTATTGTAGAGTTTTGCATGTTGGTGGCACATGGTCCTAAGCATTTGAAAGATAAAAACTTGGACTCTGAGTAGATTTTTGCAGCCCCTGCAATGTGCGGTGTATGGAAGAGGAGGTAAGCAGTGAGTTGGGACACAATGTGTCGCGAAGTTTGACATTCTGTATACTGCAAAAATTGTGTTGTTCAAGAAAAATATAGATGCCCAAGATTTATGCAAACACTGTGACTACGTTGGAATCTTTAAGTCCAACACTGATTATTACCATGAATTTTACCATGAATTTATGAGCAGATAAATAACCCCCCCTCAAAGTTTAGTAAATCCTACTCCAGTGTACAAAATATTTGCAGTTTCAGAGCCTTTTTGACCTTTTAATATATTTCCCACTAAGTTAAAAGATTTTTTATTGCCTTTATTATTTTTTTTAATCAGTACTGTGCATTCTCTTGCCCCAGTGAGGAAAAAAAAAACAATTGACTGTACAGTTGGAAACTTAATACTTAAGTACGATCTGAGCTTAAAGCCCTTACTGGACAGATGGCTAATTTTGCTGGGCTGACCTTGTCTCCTAAGGATCTAGTCCCATGATCCTTAGTTATCATAATAGCTACCATTAAGAACTTGAGGAAATTAGCAGACAGAGGTTTTAAATGAGATGATTAGCAGCTTGCATTAAAATACTATATATGTGAAGATGGGGATGGAATCTTTACAGATTCCACTACTGTACTGGCATACTTGTTTCCCTTAAGCATGGTAAAATGACATGTCGAAATGTGATTCTATGTATTAAATTAAAACCATAGGAAGCCTGGAAGCAAATTTTTTGTAGCATTTTGGAGAAGAGGAATTAATATGCTAACCTCACTTTTGTCAGCTACAAATGTTCTTGTTTTATAACCAGGTTCACTTACAGATCATTTGTTCCTTTTCTGCTGTGTAAGAAGTAGCTGGTTTTATATGGGAACATTTTTTTTTTTTTCAAAATCTATGCAAACACTTGAAAATCCACTTGCAGCAAGATTCAAAGAGGAAATCCCCCATATGTGTGCAGCAGTTTATGATTAAAATCACATATGCATTCTGCCAAGTGCTATTGGAATCACAAGCTTCCAAGAAGCCTGCTGCTGGGTCCCTACTGTAAAATGTTGCTGTCAAAACACAGGGAACAGGTATAGTTACAAGTATCTCATATTTCTGTCAATTTCATGTGCTAGGTAGTTGAGTGAACGAGTACTCATGCATCCAAGAGTAGTGGGGGAAGAAGACATATCAAAGTAAATACTTGTTTAATAATTTGATTTGGTTTTTGTCCTTTCACATTGTCTTGTTAATAGTAATAGAATTGAGATTTGTAGAGGAATTGGAACTGAGGTGAAAGCAAAAGGTTGTGTAGACAAGGCTAAACCAGTTCATCAGTTCATCTTCAGTAACTGGAGACGGTTGGGTGGTTCTGCAGGTAAAAAGCAAAAAAAGTTAGTCAGATGCATTCAAGGTTTTCATTCAGGACTGACTTTACAAGTATCAACTTTCTTTACAAGGACTGTCTGTGAGCTTAAAGATAAAGTAAGTAGCAAAGTGTTCAGAAATGCAACTTCTTGCATTAAATTTCTGGGAAAGAAAACAAATTTGAAAAGTCCTGACTGATTTGAAAATTTATGTACAGTTACTTGATGCTTTTGCTGGAGAGAAGAAAGCAGCATGACAGACACTTTGTGAAGGGCTTAAGACAAATCCTCCGACACCGTGTAGTGAATAGCATAGTTGGGACCAGACTAGACTAAGACTGACTCTCTAAATCTCATAGTTCCAGAAGTTGGCAGTTACGCCGTTGGTCTCACATTGTTTTCTTGCTTTTGCCTTCTACCACGACATAGGACTTTGCTGCATCTGTTACAATTTTCAGTCAACTGAAGTTTGGCAAAATCTATCTCCCAATGTGTAATAGTAGTACTAATACAAGCAGGACAACATTGAATTTTAGTAGTTCTATGGTTTTAAAGGATTGTAGTGGAAAGAGTAGACCACTTAGCTGGTTTCCCATGGGTGTTCATACCATTAACTTGCTACACTTTATTGCGTTGTTACTTTAGGCTGAAGTGTAAAGTTCCAGTGCCCTGTGTGTTGACACTCTTCTGTTGGTTTGCTGAGGGGAAAAAAAAAATCATATGTGGTACTTACGAACCCCTTGAATCAAAATAGGTCAAACTACCTTGAAAATTAAGTCTATGGATTTGGAAAATGTGTCAGTCTTTGTTAAAAAAAGAAGTGCTTTATTTTATTTTAAATATTGTGACAACAGTAGAATGTGTTGTAATTCACTGTCGTAATAAATCCCACATGTAAAGTGGGCTGGGTTGAGGTTGATCTGCTGCTGAACTTGAAGTGTCAGAGAAAAGGAATGAGTCTGAGGTTGAATGATTTCGAACACAAGAGTTACAGAGCTGGCAGACGGGGTGCCTCTCTGCAAGGTAGAACTAATAAAGAAGATGTGAATAATTTATTTGTGGAAAGATTAATATCATTCTTTTATTGTTTCAGACATAGGCCAAAACATGGGCTATCAGACTGCCCTGTTAGATGTCTTCAATACCAATGAAATCCAACAAGCCCTGATTTTATATATGTATATATGTAGTGTTTATATATTATTTGTGGGTTTTTTTCAGTCTAAGTTCTGTCACAACGATGAATGACTTTTTCATTTTAATTGCACTTACTTTTGTACCTCTGAGGTCCACAGTCTGGGGAACTGCTAGCGCTGATCTGTCCCACCACCACCACACCCAGATATAAGCATCCCCTAATGCTCTCCAGGGAGCAGTGCAAAGGATTGGTATTCCACTTGAGCATGTCACTTAGCATGTCGCTGCTAATAACTCATTTTGAAGTATGTTTTCTGATTTTAGTTAGTCTTACTTGCAGAAAAAGTGTTATGTCCTTTCCATCCTGAAGTCACTATCTTCTTCTGTAAAAGAAAATGATCAGTAAATGTTTTTCTTGGTTATCATTTTGGTAATACCCTATTTAAAAATACTGTATAGACTTCCACCAAAATTCAGAAGGGTGAAACTAACAAAGTAATTGTTAAACATTTGTCAAATTGCATCTGTACCAGGTATTTCGGATTACTTCTGATGCTTTGGAGGAGTTCATTTAGATGTAAGGCACTAGAGTGAGCCTCAGGCTGTCTCAGGCTTGCTTTGGGGGTTTGCCAGGCCTTCCCAGGCCATATTTTCAGTTTGCAATACAGGGTTAAGTGAGGTTTTGTGCCTTTGTCTTTTTTTGATCATGCCACATTCAAGAGTGATAGGATTTCTACAGGACTCAGCACGTTTGCACAAGGCTGCTAGGCATTGCCTTAGTAATAACATGCAGGTGAACATCTCCATCTCTTCCAGCGTGGCTTGCACAGGAAAGCATTGTCTTTTTCTCTGGCAGATATGCAGTGACACCAGACTAGACAAGGCATGGCACTATGTGCTCTATAAGGCTTGGTAGAAGCGAACATATCTGACGATTGGGTTCATCTTCTTAACCTTACAGCCAAGGATCCTGAATGTCAGTCACCCTAGAGACACTTGGAGAAACAGGAGATTACCTTGTTTTCTGAAATGGGAAGTTTCAGTGTATGAACTCTCTTCCGTGTTCCACAAACTCACCAATTAGCTGAAAGTGTACTTGGGAGTTGCCCATTTCTCAGGTCATGCTTATGTTTGGACTCGACCTTATGCCTTGTTTTGCTTATATCCCTTTAACGTGATCTTACTGAAAATAAAACTAAAATAGGTGACTAGCATTGTTGCTTCATGATGGAGACTCAAAATAGGGTTGACCAGACCTTTTCACAACTTTTCTGTCACAACAAACTGAAACGCTAAAATAAACGGGTCTTTTTATATTAAGAAGTTATTGAAATACATCAGTGATACCTGCAGTCTGAGTAAATTACATTAAGACATCACTGTACTATTTCATGTATTGAGGAATATACAATTTGGTGCCATATTTATGGATTAACATGCAACAGGGGTCTGTGGTCATGTAATAAAAGACTTTCTAAACTACCGGCACACAGGACACTGCTAGCTATATGATCTTTAATAATATTTCTTAAAGCTTTTCTGTGCAAACAAATGATCTATCTAAGAACCTCATAAACCAAGCAAATTCAGTAATCTCTTTTTAATAACCAGTTTTGACTTAAAGGATGTACTGTTGGGTAAAAATAGACAAGAACTGATTTCCTCTTATTTTTACTTTGTATTTTTAGTGAGAATGCTTACACATGAAAATAAAATCAGTGATTTCACATAATGTGAGCCATCGTTCAAACCACAGCAAAAGATTAACAACATTTTTTGAGAATTTTCAGAGTCACTGAGCAAGGAGCAATCACAGCCATAAATTCATCTTTGAAAGCAACTGCTTCAGGAGGGCATAAACCACTGAAAATTGAGGGCTTAGGTGGAAAGCTCATCACAGTCAGGTAACTAACTCAAACATAGGTAACGACACGGTGTGTGGTGATCCATAAAACTCTCTCAGTGAGAGATGCATAGCATGAAATACACCAAGTTCACACTAGTTCTTCTACTGAACACAGTACAACTACACTCAGGAGTAAAGAGGGCTCTTGAGGAAAGCTTATCAGGATATTGACCTCCAGTGAAAGAGAAATCCACACAATATTGGCTCATGTAGACTTTTATTCAAAAGGAAGAAGACAGCTACGGGGCCATAGGAGACACCCTTTCTTCTGTTAATGGCTTGCTGGCCATGTTGTTGGATAGTCAGAGTGCACTGGATTTGTCTCTTAAAAAAGGTCTTTTCTTCAAGTTGCAAGTGACAGGACAAGAGTAAATTCCCTCAGACTGCACCACTGGAGGTTTAGATAGGATATTGGGAAGAATTTGTGCTTATGTGGATGCACTTAATGGTGACCTGGCAGTGCTGAGTCAATGGCTGGATTTGATGGTCTTAAAGATGACCTCCAACCAAAATGAATTCGAGATTCAAGCATTCCAAAAGCTACCCTGGATAGTTTTTGGAGCTAAAATAATTTAAACTATGTGATGACAGCGTACTCTGTACCTGGCTTTCTGACTGTATCACCAAGTTGTGTTAGGTTATGCTGTCCTGTTCCACGTAACCTTGTAGTTAATAAACAGTTTAAAAATAACAGTGCAGGTAGCAGTCATTACCCAAATATTTTAAAACAATTCTGAGAAGTGGACACCATGCAGTTTCAGTTTCCTCGTGTTTAAAGAATAGTGAGGCTGGTGTAACTCACACAAAAAGATCTCCAAGGCTATGAGAATCTTATCCCAGATGATTTTCCACACCTCTCAATTTTTAAAGTAATTTAAAATTGTTGACACCTGTGAAAAATGATGATATAGTCAAATATCAACACCTGTGAACATTTCGAACTTGCAATTCAAATAATCCTTCTAAAGTGAGGGAAGATAAGCATCCTGTGAGTGTTTAGCATGCTGCTTTCAAACAGGGACATAATTCTGATTATTGCACATAAAAGTTTTAAACCAAGAGTGGCTTTGTGTCACTGATTTCAAAAATCTTCTGAAAAAATCCTAAGGGCAAAGTCTGTAGAGAATTTCTTTCAAGTGAAATTCAACTTCAAGCATGAGATACCTCAACCAAAAGATAATTTTAGGGAAAATGCATGAACAAAACATGTCCAACTGTAAATGATGGAAAGTGTCTAGAACCAAAACTTTTGTGGTTTAATTAGAGATAGCAGAAGCCAGACTGGAACAGAAATGTGATCTCTGTTTCATGTTATGCTTTCTAAATAATCACTGGGGAAGGCAGCATGTTTCTAAAGTTGAGCAGGATTTTATGAAGACGACTATTTACAGAGATGGTAGTGTTGCGGCTGGTACTCCATCCATGCAGATAGACCAACATCTTGCTGGCATTTTTAGTTCATGTTTCCATTTTGTGTCATTCCTATTCCAGCATGAACCATTCATGTGCACATAGCTAATGTCATCTTAATCAAGCAGTGAAAGTGACAGTAAGGACAGTGCTATGGTATGGTGAACTACCAGGTCAAGAGTTGTAGCTCCCTCTCTCTCTTTTTCTATGTGCTAAAGGAATTAGTAGGCTGAGGTTGTGAACGTTCAAGAGATTTCTCTCTGTAGAGTCATAAAAAGAAGTTATCACAGAAAGGCTGGAAAAAGAAACCTGCAGAACATAAGGTGTTCTTTCAGTAACTTCTAGGCAGAAGACTAGACAGCACCTAAAACATGTGGGAAGAAAGGGCAAAAAGAAGAATCTGTTTGAACCAGCCAATGCCGACAGAAGGGCATGGCTTGCATGATGAGGCAGCCCTTGAAAGAGGGCAGAGGCCAAAGCGTTGGGCTCTGCAGGCTGCAGAAGCCAAGAGGATTAGGGAGTGTTAGACACTAGCTTATTAGACACTGGCTTTGTGGACATCATAACTGTGCCTGGGTCAAACACTCTTTGTTCCCTTATGTATTTGGTCTTTATGATGAGATATGCTTCCGTTGTCTCTTGCATCAAAGAAAGGTTCATCCCTCACAATCGTTCTCACAGATTTCACAACCCTCTGCTTGTTACTGACTCTTTGGATAGAGAGCCATGTCCCACATTACATTAGCGCAGGGATACAGGTTTTAAAAACACATATATTTCAGTCACTTGGGAGAGACAAAGAATTTCCTTTGTGTTTTTTACTGATACTGCTGGTGAATAGAGAGGTTTGCTGATTGCGGAAGATTATCCTGTTTCTTATGGAGGAACTGAGTCAGAGAAGAATTTCCTGCTCCTTGAGGAGATGCCAGACTTCCTCTCTGACCTGGCCTTCAGCAGCCTTTAATAAAATCACAGTTGCAGCTGAGCTGGTTTCTCCAGTCAGATTAGGATCACCATGCAGTGGCAGCACTGATGGTTGTGCCCTCTCAGCCAAAAGGCCAGCAACATCTTGGGCTGCGTTGTGAGTGTTGCTAGCAGGTTCAGGGAAGTCGTCCTTCCTCTCTGCTGGGCACTGTTGAGACTTCTATGGAGTATTGGTTCCAAATCTGGGCTGTCCCGTACAAGAGGAGACATGGACATATTGGAACAAGTCCATCAAAGGGCAACAAACATTGTTAAATTACTGGACCATCTCTGGTATGGGGGGAGACTTAAAGGAACATTTCAGTCTGGAGAGTAAAAGGAATCTTATGAATGTATATAAATAACTGACATGGGGAGTAACGAAGATGCAGCCAGGCTTTTCTCAGTGTTGCCCAATGACAGAAATGGAGACAATGGACACAAACTGAAACACATGAAATTCCACCTAAACATAAGAAAAACTTTTAAACCGTGAGGGTGGCCAAGCACTTGCCCAGAGAGGTTGTGGAGTGTCCATTTGTGGAGATATTAAACCAGTTAGATAAGGCAAAGTCTCGGGTAACCTGCTACAGTTGGGCTTGAGCTGAACAGGAGTTTGGATTAGGTGATCTCCAGAGGTGTCTTCTAACCTCACCCTCTCAGCGGTTTGCAGGTTTCTTCAAGTATTAAGGACATAGAGTGTATCATTAGTAAGTTTGCAGATGACACCAAGTTAGGTGGGAGTGTTCACCTGCCAGAGGGTAGGGAGGCTC
>JAOXOE010071944.1:0-69799 GCA_028565055.1 Phoeniculus purpureus
AGGGAGGAATTTCTGACTTTTTTTTAATATTTTTTTTTTTTACTTTTTTTTTCTCTTGTGTCGTTTCTTTTCCTCTCCGAAGAAGAAGAAGAAGGAGGAGGAGGAGGAGGAGGAGGAGGAGGAAGAGAAGGAGCCGTGGCCGTGTGCCGCTGGGGCGGGGCGGTCAGTACAAGCCGCAGCCCCGCAGGTTGTTGGCGATGATGATGTCGGTGACAGCGTCGAAGACCACCTGGATGTTGTTCGTGTCCGTGGCGCACGTCATGTGGCAGTAGATCTCCTTGTTGGGGGAACGGTTTTTGCTCTCAAACTGTGCTTGGATGTAGGCGGCCGCATCCTCGTAGGTGTTGGGACCTGTGGGCACAAGCGGGATGGGGAAGGGACACACACACACATGGAGGGGGGTGTCAGGGTCAAGGGTCGCCACCCTCTTGGCCCCTCGATGCTCAGAAAGTGCTTTGTGTGGTTAACAACATGGACAAACCGCTTATTTCGCAGCTTTTCCCCTCCTCAGCAGAGGCAGTTGACACCTCTTGTCACCCTGTCTCCTCCTTTGGACTCCCATCTCTCTAGTGTCACCTCAAATCTCCCTCCTTTCACTCCCCATCTCCACCTTTCCCACCCCATCTGCCCCATTTTGCCCTCCTTTTCCCCTTAAATGTCAACAGTGGACTCTTCTGGGGGCTCCTCCCAGGAGTAGTCCCTTTGCCCTCCCTACCCACGCCCCCTTTTTCTCCAGCCCAGGACAGCAGCAGCCTCAAGTTGCCCCTGGCTGGGCTGAGGGATGCTCCTGGTGTTGCTGCTGCTGAGTCCCTCCACCCCTTGCATGGAGAAAGGCTGGGGGGGCCTGGAGGCTCCCTGGCTTGATAGGTAGGTGGGGGGCTGTTGGTCACTTCAACATCACCCACGGGTGCTGGCTGTGCCCCTAACACTGGGCTTGAGCCCTTTGTACTGAGCTGAGCCCTTCTGCAGCATCAGGGTGATACCTGGGCTGGTTGGGCTTCTTGCCTCAGGCCCTGGTGGGGCAGGAGTTGTTTGGGTCTGTGGTGTCACCAGCTGTTTGCAGGGAGGTTGTGGGGCGGCCTGGAGAGGGGCCAGATGTCGGAGCTGAGAAATGTGCATTACTGTGTTAAGCTGCTTAGGGCAGTGGCCGGCCCCTCCTGGGGAGCCACGAAGCCTGAATTACGGCCCCGAAATCTCCTCTGGAAGAGCTGCTGTTATCTGTGGATTTATTTTCCTTTTCCAGCTTGCTGCTTCTCCTCCTTCCCCATGCAGCTGGTGGCCAAAGAAGATGGGAGGTGGCCCAGTGCCTGGTGGCCATGAGAAGACTACTGCTGCACTCATGCTGGAGGAGCCTAAAGTCCTCCAGTGGAACTGCTGGTCCACCTGTGCTGTAGGGAATGGGTGCCATCTTGCCAGGGCACACCCATGTCCCCAGGGTCTGGTGTCCAGGGTGGGTCGCTCTGGATGGAACAGTTCGTAGAAGGTTGAGTTGGGTGTGGGGGTGTTGGTGCCTCTGACTCTGAACTGAGTTCTGACCTCCCCTTAGAGGATTCTGAAGGCATCTTGTCTGCTCTTGCCCTGTAGTCATGGCTTCTGCTCTTTCCATCCAGTCACGATGGTTTCACTGACAACAGTACAATTCTCTTGTGGCTTCAGTGACTCTTGCTGGAAAGGGACCTTTTCCTTCCCCAGCTCTTCCCTGCACAAAGACGCCCCTGGGAAGTCACCAACAGGAGATGCAGCTTGGAGGATCCCGTGTCTTGGTGCCTGTAGCAGGAGCTTCTCAGGAACCACTTCAGCCACGATGGCTCAGGGTCTTGGCCACCGTCATCACAATCTTGACCCGTTGCTGCCGCCATCATCATCGCGGTCTTGACCTGTGACTGCTGCCATCATCATCATCATCATGATCTTGAACTGTCACTGCCATCATGATCTTGGCCATCTCTCCATCCCATCAGCTGGCTGTGCACCTCTGCCACAAGAACTCACCCCACACACGACACAACCCCATAAACCCATCCCACAAGCAGAGTAATGAAGCTCCACTGTAGGTCTCAGGTGTAGGCAGTGCCTTTGTCCTCCCACCAAAGGCACTCTGTCCCCTTTGTCCCCCACCTTGCTCTGGTGTCCCCAGCCCTGGCATCGCAGTGGTGGTGGTCATGCTGAGCTCTGCTGCATCAGCCCCGGCACATACCTGTGTATTCAGGGAAGCAGATGGTCAGAGGTGATTTCTTGATCTTCTCAGCAAATAGGTCTTTCTTGTTGAGGAAGAGAATGATGGAGGTATCGATGAAGAATTTGTTGTTACAGATGGAGTCGAAGAGCATAAGGGACTCGTGCATGCGGTTCTGCAGCAGGGAGCACGGAGGGAAGACAGAGGGGAGAGAAAGGCAAAGAGAAAGAGTTAGAGGAGAGGAGAACATCGTTCTGCAGTGAAATGATTACAAAGAAAAACATCTCTAAAGACCCCAATAAAAGGGAGATGGTTGAGATAAGATGGGGGTTGTCTCAACTCAGGCTGGAGGATGTGGCTGGTCCTTCCTACAGAGCCTCTCTGCTGGCTGCTTTGGCAGGGCTGGACAGCTGAAGCTCCAAGGAAGAGCAGAAAACCCCTTTGTTTTAACCTCTGCATCAGCTGAAGAGCAGGGAAAGGGAGCTGCAGCTTTCTGGCCCTGCCTGCAGCCCTTCAGGAGTTGGGCACCCCTGAGGCACCAATGCAGAGCCTCAGTAAAGGATGGACAGACTGGGATGGAGTTCTGGCCACCTCTGGGTGGTCCCATGGATCCACCTGGAAGGGTGTTTGTGACAGGCAGCACCACTGAGACAAACCTGGTATCAAGAGGTTGCCCAGAGGCTGGGGCAGGCCTTGTCCCAGCTGGGCCTTTGTGCTCCTGGAAGAAGCTTCCATCCATCTTTGGAAATCCTGCAGTGGTGGCTGGGCTGCTGCTAAGGAATCTTAGGTAGTCAACGCAAGTGCCTCTGCAGCCACCTCCTGCTCTTTGGGATGTGCTGGGCTGCTTCGGGGGAGTTCAGGTGTGAGGAGTTGTGGTTGGGAGCACAAGGGCAGCAGATCTTTAAGATCTGCAAGGTTTTAAAACTTTGTTGTCCTTCAACATGTGGACAAGAGCCGCATTAAGCCATTTGCCCCTTCAGCTACAGAAGTTTTCAGCAGAAAGGAGCGGAGAGCGGACAGGACAGGAGGAGAGGTTGTCCTGTTGCAGAGCCTGCACTCAGCACTGGTGTGAAGGTACTGCTGGACAGGACAGATCTGACTCTCCAGGAGCTCTGATACCCTCCATCATTACCCTTAGAAGAAGCAGAAAGCCCTTCCCTTTTGCACCACCGACAGCTCTGGGAGAGGTTTTGGGCTTCTTAGTTCACACACACCCACCTAGGAGACTCTACTGCAACTGGCAAAGCTTCTGCTGCAGTTTCAGGGCTGGGGGACATCTGGACCCACTGGCCCAAACCCCTCTTGGTGGGCTCAGCCACATGGGGATGTCCAGCTGCTTGAAAAAGCCTCACGTGATGCTGAGACATCACCCATCACCACGTGTGGGCAGTGATGGAAAGCAGAGGGAGCTCTCTTGCAGCAGACAGCTCCCCAGAGCCACTTTTTTGTTTGGGAGGTGCAGCAAGGTTGGGCGGCTCTGGATCTGCGGAAGATCCCTGAGAACACCTCTGCTTCCCAAGGAAATGACGACCCAAGCACACATTGAGTAGTTTCCCAGGGGTGTTTTATTAGTTTTGTCACTTCACTGGCTACACTTCCAGCCCGTGGAGTTGAGCAGGTTGTGCTGTGGGCTCCATGACAAGGAGTAGCTGGAGGTGCCCAGCACCCATCTTCCAATGCGTCGGGGTGTCTCTGATCCTCATCTGGGATAAAAATGAACCTCATGCACAGGGAATGCAGAAGCCACCATGGAAGGACTTGGGTCCTCTTGACTCATGGCTGTTGCTACAACGCTGGGTCTTGAGATCCTTATGGAAAGGAGCTGGGTTTTTTCCTTGTTCTTCCCCTGTGCTGTCCTGTGTTTGTGGTTTTTTATCGATGAAGGCGTGATGGTGGTGGAGGAACAGCTGAAATCAAGTGTGTGCCTGGGGAAAGGATAACCCTGGTTGCTCCTGGGTTGCTTCCCAGTGGGAAGATGCAGGAGGGGTAGCATCCTGGAGGAAATTCTTGAAGATGCCAAATACACCAAGAAAAATCCTTTCTCTCTCAGCCGTCGATTTTCCTCAGGGCTGCAGCCCTGTCTGAGCTGCAGGATGTGGTTTGTGTGGCTCCGTGGCTGAGGTTCTGCCACTGGAGATTGAAGACTGTAGGCAGGAGGGTTCCTCTGAGACTTAGGGAAAGTTTCCTCTTAGAAGCAAAAGGACTTGAAGCTGTTTCAAATACCAGAAGGTCTTCAGTTTAAGCACAAAGAACAAACTGGTCCCAGTGTTATTCCCAAGAGATGCTCTGTAGGACCAGGAAGGGACTTCATGAGGGGAGGAGGAGCTGTAACAAGCCGTGGAAGGAACAGAAACCATGGTCAGCCTGTCCTACATGAAGGAAAGCACAATCCCACCACGTACTTTCACAAAGACTAGCGGCTTTTGGATCTATCCTATATAAACTCCTCCTTTCCAAGTGAATGAGGCTGTGGCAGACAGCTGCAGGAGCCCATTGTGGTGTGAGGGCGTGCGAAGCGGCCGGCCCGGCTCAAGGGAGACCAAATAAAAACCCTCTCACGCTAGAAAAGATCTGGCACTTTATTAACAGGTTGTGACTAATAAATACATTACGGACAGCCAATAAATTATTACAATAGCTAGACGCTCTATTGAGCCCATGGACAGCCACCCTTCGTACAAAATTACAGTTAATGCAGCTTGGGCCATGGAACATGCAGGAGAAACGATGCGGCGGCGGGAAACCAGCGGAAGGAGGACGGTAGAGGTGGTCTCCGACGATCCTTCAGGATGAAGACTGGTGGAGGAGTCTGGATGTGGGGTTGTGGTCACAGTTCCCTTGTCGAGTTGGAGGCGGGGGGAAAGGGAGGTGGGGGAACGGGCTAAGGGTGGTAATTCAGGGACTGGGTGATGGCTGGGCTCTGAACAACCCTGAACTGGGTTGCTCCAGTGCATTCTCCTGCTGGAGAGGCTCAGGCAACGCTGAAACTTGCGGTGTGACTTGCTCTCATCTCCTCTCTCCTCCTCAAGCAGCAGAGTTAGACCTGGAGCTGCCTGCCTGTGCTACGGGACAACCGGCATTTAGTCTCAACACTGATTTCCAAGACATTGGGTGGAAGAGGGGCCAGGGCAGCAGGTGTTGGGCTGGCTCCCAGCCCTCCACTGCCTCCCCAGGTCTCTCCTCCCTGTGCCTGTGGAGATCTGAGGTGCCTCCTCTTGGATACAGAGATGGTTTTGCCCTGTCTCCAGTCCAGCTCCATTGGCCTGTAGAGCGCAGCTGGGAGGTTTTGCCCTTTCTCATATTAAAGCGCTGAGTGTTTAAAGGTCTCACCCACTTGTGCTCCCCAACCAGGCTTTGCAGCACCCACAAAGACCTCACAGGCTGCTGAGTTGGACCCGAGTGCTCCTGTGGGAAGTCCCTTTCCACAGGCTGTCCTCACGTACCTAGAGCCACCAGCACTAGTCCCCTTGTGCTGCTCCAGGCGCACAGAGATGACGGTGCATCATGAAGTCTGGGGCTTTGGGAAGGTGCTGCTGCTGGCTCTTTCCTGCAAGAAGACAGGGCTGTAGTCCTTTGTGCCTCCTGGACCTGCGTGGGTCTGTGTTTTGGGGCTGTGTGGGTGTGTGATGGGTTTGGTGACTCAGGACAATGCTCAGTTGCACCATCTCTGCTGACCTTAATGCTTCCAGCACAAGGTCATTACCCAGTGGGTTGGTCTCCTTGGGAAGAGTTGGGGAGTTCCTGGTCAGAAGCCCAAAGACAAACCCAGCCTGTGACAAAGGCACAAGCACACCTGTGCTGAACTGTTCTGGTCAGTCTGCCAGCCCTGTCCCCGCCAGTTCAACCACTTCCCCAAGCTCCAGGAGATTTCTTTGGCCACAAAACACAGACACATGGCACAGGCTAATGGTGTGGGGTTGGTCACTTCCACAGTGTTGACCACCTGGTCTCCTGTGGGGGAAGTCTGCTGGCTGCAGCCAAACCCCGTGTTGGGCTGCAGGGTGAGTAGCTGCCTGATGCTGTTCAGAGAAGTGACTGGGCACACTGGGGTGTTCTGGCAGGAGGAGAGCTGAGATGTCCCATTCTGAGCTCCTGGAGATTGAGTTCCTGGCCTGAGAGCAACGTCTGCTCCCTTGTGGACAACAGGGCTCGGGACGTAACTGAGCAGCCCCACCAGAGAGGGTTTAATGTACGTTACAGCACCCACTGCGGCTCCCACTAACTCCTCTGGTGTCCTGGAAAACAAAACCCCATCCACCGCCTCCCTCTGAAGATGCTCTGCCACCATGGAGGGCCGAGCTGAAGGCAAGAACGAAACTCTGGAGAGAGGGTTGGCTGGAAGAGTTTCTGGAGGTGGGACCCTGCAGGAGGGCAGGGCAGGGCAGCAGGGACAGCCTGGGGTGAAGCAGACGAAGGGGCCAGATGGCCTCACCAGGTCCTGCTGCTCCACCAGCCATACATGAGAGTGGCACTGGGAGTCCAGTTTGCTAAAGGACAACATGGCCTTTGAAGGAGGTGGCTGATCTGGGCCTCCCAGTGCCTGTTTATTGCTGGTTCTAACAGACCCAGCCACTGCAGCATCGCCCGCAGCTCCTGGCACGCCTGCTCCTGCTACGGGAGGAGCTGAAATGCAAATGAGTTGAAATTCTTGTTAAAAGGACCTGTTTGTGGTTTTTTTTTGGCCTCATGACACTGCTGATGGAGCAAGGTCAGTCTGCTTCTCTCTTTTTCCTGCTCTCGAGCTCATGGTGAGTTGCTAACACTGCCTTCAACATGAAGGTCTTCAGACCCTGCTGCTGGGCTAGTGACTGGAGCCTGCATCCCAGGAAAAGGCACCCCTGGGCAATCCTACTCCAGCTCTGAAGGGCAGCAGCAGTACAGGGGGCTGGTTCAGTTCTGTGCTTCAAATACTCCCCAGTGCCCTGCGGTGATTTCTGACCACAGCATCCCCAAGAGGTGGAGGCCACGCTTGAAGCATGGCTCAGGGCTGCAGTGGGTCTGGGGTGGGAACACTATGGCTGCAAAGCATGAGGAGCTCTGCAAAGTGGGGCTGAAGGCACCGAAGTGGATCTTGGCACCTTCTTTTAGGCAGTTGTGGATGTTTTGAAGGAGCAGAGCGGGAGGTGGCTTATGGAAAGCTTGTCTGCCAGGCAGAACTGGGAAGGATGCGGGGAGCCAGTGGCAAGTAGCACGTTGGCAGGGGCTCTGGTTCATCTACCAGCAGCCACTAAGCAGGAGGAAGAGCACTGCGTGCATTTCACCCTCCAAATGCCACCTCCAACCCTCATCTCTGAATCTTTCTGACCCCCACATGCAGGAGGGAATGTCAGTGGCAGCAGCTGGAGCTTTAGATGACCAAAGAAAAAGCTCTGCAGGTCAAGATATCCTCATCTCCTCCTCCCTGCTGTTGGTTCTCAGCAACGTGCCAAGGGGCTGGGGTTGGACCAAGCATGGGGTTCCCTGAATCCTGCCCAGCACAGCTGCACTCAGCAGAGTTTTTGGGTTAACTTGTCTTTTTACCAAAACATTTCTGGGAGCTTTATGGAGCTGGCCTGGTGCTGCCTTCACTGGGAGCAGCTTCTGCTGCTAATTCCGCCCACGGCAAGGTGGACCAGAAAAACCCCCAAGTTCTAGTGCTGCTGATCCAACCCTTCTGACAGAGCTTCACGTCAGACCTGCCCCACTGCCAGCGCAGCACGTGCGCCTGGGCCCGCTAGCTACAAACACTTTATGTACCAGACGTAACCAGCCGCCGGCTTTTCCACCTGCTCAGCGCACACTGGGATGCTCCCTGGCACTGGTGGCACCTGGCCACCCGCCTGGGTGAAGCTCCAAGAGCAGCCCTGATCCCTCTGCATCCCTCCAGCTCATTCCCTACCCCTCCTGCTGCAGAAGAACCATCCACTGCCATTGCCTGGTCTCTTCCAAGGAACCACAGACAGGGGCAGATCACTTTTCTCTGGAAATCCTTCCCACAGTCCCTGCAAATCCTGAGCTAAACCAGACACCGCCCTTGTGCTCCATGTTCCCTTGGGTTAGTCTGGTGGCAGCAGCTGGAGCTGGGAGAGGGGATGGGACCTGGGGATATGAGATGTGTGGATGAGTGATGGAGTGACGAGCAGAGGGGCTCCTGGCTGTGCTAGCAGCCAGTTCTCAGCGGGAACTGCAGCTGCTGGAGGTATTTTAAGGCTGAGATGGTGAAGAGAAAGGTGGGATCTCCCTTGTGCTGGAGCAGGGTGGGCAGAGACCTGCTGTTATTGCTGTTAGTGCCCAGCAGAGCGATGGTGGGTCCTCACTGGGCCACACTAACTAGTTTGAGCATTTAAGTGCTGTTTAGGGGGTTTCTGAGGCTTCTGCTGGCCATGCTGGGCTGCAGCTGGTTCCAAGGGTTGGAGATTCCTTCTTTCCCTGCGATACTCCTGCTTGTGCCTCTGCCTGGGTTTTGTCATGGACATTCCACAGCACAACCACTGCTGGGGACTCTCCTCCAGCTCCCAGGAGCCCTTCTCTACCCATCGTCTCTATTGCTTCTCTTGCCCCATCTTCCTTCTACACCTTCTCCCACAGATCTCCCCTCCAAACCTCCGTCCATGGTCCTCTTCACCCTGCGCCATCACTCCTGTACCTGCCTCCTGCATGCCAGTGCCTGCCTGGTCCTTGACGCTGCTCTCACCAAGGGGTGGGCGCAGCAGGAAGTGGGGTTTGTCCCTCTCTGGCACTGGAGAATACTCCTACCTCTGGAGATCCTGAAAGACTGTCCTAGCCTGGGCTCCCAAGAGTGGATAGCTGGACCAAGAGAGGAGCTGACCTGGGAAGATCTATGTCTTCCAGGATCAAGGACTTCTACTGGAGGCAAAGGAGAGGGGCTGAGCAGGGTGCCTCGAGGGTGTTTCTCTCACCCTGACCCCAAACAACCTTTTGGGGTGGACTTCTAAGTGTCTCTCTGTGCTCCCAGAGGTGACACCTCACCTCTCACATTCTCCTATGCCTTTACCCCAAGCTCTTGGTTGTGGCAGACATCCCCTAGTCCTTCCCTCCATGTTCCCCAGTCCTCCACTGTGAGTCCCCTCATTCTGTGGTGCTGGATGGTTCCTTTGCCCATCTCACACCTCATCCCCTGCCATTTCTCCCTCCTTTCCTTGCACTTTCCTTTCTTCCTCCATCACTTCAGAGACCTGAACCTTGTTTTGCTGCTACACAACCAGTGTAAACTCTCCCTCTGGCTTTAGGGACTGGAGACACCAGACCCAGAGCCCTGTCTCTTGGACATCCAGGAAGAAGACACAGGCTGGGTCTTCCCAAGAGTGGCCTTCCCAAGGGTATTTTCGTGCCCTGGGTGCGAGTAAGCATTCCCAAAGACCCCTCTGCGGCTCAGGCTCTCGAAGCTCAAGCCCTGCTGACAAGGAGTCAGGGCTGAACGCTTCTGGGGAACCAAAACCCAGGGCTTTCGGGCCTGAGTTTGGATAGAGCATTAGCTGTGTGCAATCAGGAGGTGCTTTGGGCAAGGTACCGGGCTGGGGTCCCCGTAAGGACACCGTCCCCAGAGCACCCCAGCTGCCCTTGCTGCTGGGGTCCAGCCCAGCTGCCACCAGCCCACCAACAGCCTCAACACTGGGTTATGGGGACCACCAGTCAAATGTCACATTAATTTGAGGGGACTGGAGGTGAAGCTGTTACTGGTATCAAAGGCTTTTAGGCCAGGCGTGGAGGGTCTGTCTGAGCCACCAGCAGGACTCACAGCGGCTGTTTCAACTGGTCACTGTCTGGGGAAAAAACCCAGAGAAAACCTACAAATCTGAGCTGCAGGGGCTGCATCCAACACCTCGGCTTCAGGGCAGGCCCTGGAGCTGCAGGTGCCCTCAGCACGGGCGCCTGGTATCTGGCACTTCCCAAAGGAGTAGTGTTTTAACAAAACCAAGATAAATAGCCAGGAGAATTAAAAATATCCCTTAATTTCAACAACAACCCCAGTTTTGGTTGGCAGCTACGCTGCTGCTGACTGGTGTCTTAAGGCCTTGATTTTTTTTGGTCTAGGTTTTTGTAAGAAACGGCAGTGTTTTTGTCTTTTGGCAGTCGAAATGCACTTGGTGGGGAAGGCGCTAGCACTGAGAGTTGGGACACAGGAGTAGAATGAGGCAGCAAGGGAAGGGACCAAAAATAACCCCAAATCAAGCCAAACTGAGGTTTGGGGCTGAGGAAAGCAGAACTCGCTGCAAAGTTGTCGGGGAGGGAGGGACGTAAGTGTTTTCTTCCTCGTCATCTCCTGAGGAGGCGAAAAAACCAAGAGAGGGAGGACCTGTCAGGGGGCCCGGAGGATGCTCCCGGCGGGCATGAGGAGAGGAGGGGAGGAGGGTGGTTAGTAGAGTCCACATCCCCGCAGGTTGTTGGCGATGATGACGTCCGTGACGGCGTCAAAGACAAACTGGATGTTGTTGGTGTCGGTGGCGCAGGTAATGTGCGTGTAGATCTCCTTGTTGGGGGACTTGTTCTTGCTCTCGTACTGAGCCTGGATGTAAGCCACCGCCTCCGTGAAAGAGTTGGGGCCTGTGAGAGAGCAGGAAAAAGAGGGTGTTAATGAAGTCCTGGAACCCTCACTCCATCGGGTGCCTGCAGATGCCCTGCTGTAGGGACATGGGGAGCTTGGATGGGGCTGCTGCAATGCAGCTGCACCACCACCACATCAGGGACGGGCAGCAAGGGAGGAGATGCTCCCCAACTGCCAGCCCAGCTGTGTTTGAATTCTGAGCTGCTGTTATAGAGATGAAATGGACGAGGGACCTGAGTGTTCAATCAGAAAACCAGAAGAAATTCCACACCGTAGTGGTAAGAAGAGAACAAAACGAGCCAGGAGTGTGGGAAGAGCCTGACCGGGTGCAGGGGTTGCTGTTTCTGTCTTTTTCAGTGATTTTTTTTTGTTTAGATTTTCAGCTTTTTGCAGAATCATAGAGTTGGAAGGGACCCTCAGAAGTCATTTCCGTTTTTGATGGAGAAGAATTGCTAACATGTCCTTCCATTGAGGGCAGCACTGGTAACCATCAGTGAGAGGAAAGGACATGAGAGGATCCAGCCTGTCACAGAGCAAAGCTGGGGGTACTAAAACAAAGTCCAAAACAAGCTAATTGTACAGAACGTCCCTCTTCTTGAGGAACTGCCGGGGTCGCAGCAGCCTCTGCTAGAGCTGTGCCTAGAATTTCCAGGAGTTTCTGCTGTTGATGAACGGGGCTGTCTGCGCCAACCCTGACTAACCGCCAGGTTTAGTGTGAAAAATGCCACAGGAACGGCTGGGGCTGAGCGCTGCTAACTCAGGTCACCAGCTCAGGAAGACCACGAGAGTGGAGAACATGCCTGAGGTAAGAGAAGAAAAATGTCTGCGAGCAGGTTCTTGCAGGAAGAGCTATGTGAGGGTTCTGGGAATGGCTCCACACATCGAGCACAACCAGGAGGCATTTTCTGAGAGGAAAGTTAGTTGGACAAAGGCAATGAGGACTTGGATGCTGGATTCATTCTGGGGGAGCTCTCAGATCCTGCTGCTGCTCTGCTAAGGGCTGTGGAAGAGTTAAAACCACGAGTGAATGGAGAGGACAGGAGCAGAGGTTGCTCCAGCATACAACAAGCACATCTGTGGATGTGGTCTTCTACTGCTTCTGTCAGCAGAACTAACAGACAGCGAAAACTTAGTCTCATTAAAAGCACTTCACTTTGTGGAACCGACTTGCAAGGCTGAAAGTCTCCTCATTTGACTTACTGTCTTTCATCAAGTTGCTTTTCTCTCCAGGGAAGCTTTCTAATAATGCTGCTCTTCCACAGGGCCACAAGGGCTTCATTCTTTGAGCTGTGGTCAGCAGAGCAGGGGCCAGCAAGCTCAAGAGTGTGCTCAGGTCTAAAGTCTGGATTAATGTTAGCACAAGCTAATTCCAGCATTTAACAGCACTGCTGAGCACCTGGGGCTGAGATCTTCACCTCCTATAAAGGTCTCTGCTGGATCGCTGAAAGGACTATCAGCCTCCTCCAGGATTCCAGCCCTCTCTGATGGCAGGAGAGAGACGAGAGGTTTGTGCAGAGTCCCTGGCACTGTGATAATTCCCAGTTTCCAGAGCAGCACCTTGAGGGAATTTATAGAACCACAGAATCGTTTAAGTTGGAGAAGATCTTGAAGGTCATCAAGTCCAACCATTAACCCAGCTGTCCCAAGGCCACCACTAACCCATGTCCCTGAGCTCCAGGTCAGATTCTGAAACACGTTCAGGGGTGGCAGTTCAACCCCCAACCTGGGCAGCCTGTTCCAAAGCCTGAGGACCCTTTCCATGGAGAAGTTTTTCCAACCTAAACCTCCCTTGGTGCAACTCGAGACCATTTCTTCCTGTCCTAATTTCCAACATCTCTGGGGTGCTATAAAGAGGACAGTGATGAACAGCTCTATGAGCCATCCAAGAGATGGCAAGCAGCAATCTAATCTGCAACCAGAAAAATGTTGGGTTGGCATCACTGTGAGCTTTCGAGTGGAACGACTGACATTTCCATTATTAGCTCTTTACAGTCAAACGTGTCAGGAATACGTTGGTTCTGTCTGGGCCAAGCCGATGAGGAGATGGCTGAAACATGTTGCTAGTGACAGCCATCCAAACCTTCCCTGGAGTGGAAACCTGCAGATGTTCTGCATTGAGATGGAGTGGTTCCGCTCCACAGGCACAGACCGCTCAGCCCAAAGCAGCGGTGATGGATGGCTTTTGCCTATTCACAGGGAAAAATCAAGTGCCCCAGAGATCGTAAGCTCTGGTTAATCATTTGTTGGCCTGCCCAGAATGGTGACACTTTTGGTAGTCCTGGTTCACTGCTACATTTCCTGACAAAGAGATCGGCTTCTCCACCTGTTGGGATGGCTCTGCGGAGCTTAAACAATTCATGGCGAGAGAAGTTTATTTTTGTGCCATTTTGGAATGGTAATGAGGGCTGGTGGAAGCTGCTGAGATGTGTTGGGAAGCAGTGGGTACAGCTGCAGCATTTGCAGTAGCAGCCTTTGCAGTAGCCATATGCTGTCATCACGGTGAGGCAGATGCCAGGAAGCTGGCAGAAGTGAAGGCTTCCTGGACACTGCCCCAGTGCAGAGCCTCTGCCCTGATCCCAAATTGTCACAGAACTACAGATTGGTTTAGATTGGAAGGGACTTGAAAGATGATCTAGTTTCAACCTCCTGCCATGGACAGTGACACCTCTCACCAGACCAGGTTGCCCAGAGCCCCATCCAACGTGGCCTTTGACACTTCCAGGGATGGAGCACACAGCCTCCCTGGGCAGCCTGTGCCAGTGCCTCAGCACCCTCACAGGGAGGAATTTCCTTCTAACACCCAATCTAAATCTCCCCTTTTCCAGCTTAAAGGGATTTCACCTCATCCTGTCACTACAAACTCTTATAAAAAGTCCTTCCCCAGGTTTCTTACAGGCTCTCTCAGATACTGGAAGCTGCTGTAAGGTCTTCCTGGACCCTCCTCTTCTGCAGGCTGAACAGCCCCAACTCTTGAAGCCTGTCGCCATAGCAGAGGTGCTCCATCTCTCTGATCATCTTTGTGGCCTCCTCTTGGTTCCAACAGTTTGATATCCAACAGACGTGCTCCAACAGTTTGATGTCCAGCTACCACTAGGGCCTCCTCCTCCCTGGCTAAGCTCAGGAATGGCTAGCTGTGGCTCTTCTTTGGCTGCGTGATGGTTCAGAGGTGTGGGTGGCCAGAACAGGATAAAATCAGGTCCCTTGTGATCTGCTTATGTTTGACTGGAAACATTGCCATGTCATAAAATCACAGACTGGCTCAAGTTGGGAGGGACCTCAGAGATTATCTACTCCAACCCCCTGCCGTGGGCAGTGACACCCCTCAACTAGACTTGGTTGCTCAAGGTCTCAACCAGCTTGGTCTTGAACATCTCTAGGTGCTTGATGTCAGCCAGAGAGTGAAACTGGGAGTTTCATAAAGAAAGAAAAATGTGCAACTTGAGCTGAAGCAGCCAAACTGTGAGACCTGCTCCCTGCACACTGGAGGGGTGATCCTGCAGTCCCTCGGGGCCCGGCAGTGGAGAAAGGTCAGGAACTGCAGAGAGTTCCTTGTTACAGTCAGCCAGGACCCACAGGAGAACAGAATGGGCTGGGACACGGCAAAGCCTGACCCCAGCTGAGCACAAACCCTGTGTGCTGGTCTCCCAGAGACCAGTTACCTGTTTGTGATGGTTAAGCTCAGCATCGGAAGCGCAGAGACAACACACCCTGCCCAGTGGTCGTGGCCCTCTGCTGGCAGAGAACTAGGGTCTAAGGTATTGTCAAAAGCATGAGGGGGAGCTTTGAGGTGGTCCTATGGCATTTACTGAGGTAAAACTCACGGGGAAGAGAACAGGGGCTTTAGTTCTTGTCTTTAGCCTCCCTGGGAAATGCTCCATGATCCCTTTGTGGAGCTGGTTTTCTCATTACCTGTGTACTCAGGAAAGCAGAGGGTCAGTGGAGATTTCTTAATTTTCTCCTCAAATATGTCCTTCTTGTTTAGAAAGAGGATGATGGATGTGTCTGTGAACCATTTGTTGTTGCAGATGCTGTCAAAAAGCTTCAGTGACTCGTGCATGCGGTTCTGCAACAGAAAGGAGAGGGCAGGTCAGCGCAAGGACGGCCACCCAGGGATGGGCAACACGTAGGGAGCTCTAAAACAACTAAATTAAGGAGGAGAACACAAAGAAAGAAAAAGCTACGAGATACATCATAGATGTATGTGTACACAGAGCTGGACGGATGCGCACACAGATGTGGTCCCTGTCACACTGGACACACAGTGAGTGACTTAAGGGCATCGAACTGGGCAGAGCTGTGGTGATTTTGCGCAGCGTTTCATTTACAGGGGGGCCCAGCTCGGAGGAATCATCATGCACCATGCATGGATGGGGAGTTACTTTTGCCCTTGGATCAGATTTACGTGTGGGTGTAGCTCATGCAGATTTTTTTTCTAAAACACTTTTAATTCATTTTCTTTTCTTTAGTTTAATTAAATTAATGTATTTTAAAAACTTTCTCGAGCGTGTGCGGCACACAAGTGGTTGGGTACATTAACCAAGGACTGCTAGGTCCTTGAATTAATCTAGAGTTGGAAGCAGCCATCGAGGTGACATAAGTTTGGACATGACCTTGCCGTGACCTTTGTTTTGTTATTGCGTTTTAGTGTGTTGGGCTTTTTGTTTCTTTTTAATTCTGGGAAGACCGGTCAACACAAAGTGCCTGTCAGAGGAGGGGGGGGAAAAGTGGCCAAAGAAGAAGAAATAATCTGAAAAGGATCAAGGTAAGGAAGGGCATCCGGGAACGCCCAGCCTAGACGCTCCCAGCGCTGTTAGCTCACGCCTCTACTGGAGCATGAGGCGAAGGATGAGCCCTACGTCCAGACACACAGCAAGAAGTCAGCTCTTTGGTTAGAGGGCATGCAAGAAAAACCACACAGGAAAGGAGAAAGACAGGAGGGGTGAGAAAAACCAGACCAGTTAGAGAGTTCCAGAGTCCGCCACGCGGTTTGGTGGTGGTGGAAAGAGCTCACGGCAAAGTCAACCCAGCGTCATGTTCCCCGCTGCTTTCAACTCTCAACTCGGATTTTCTTTCTTTTATTATTAATTTTTTGCATTTTTTCTCGGTTCAAGAGAAGCTCCATACCTGCCAAATTTGGTTGGTCTCTCAAATGCTCATTTTTTGGCCTTTGTTTGGCTAGATAAGGTCAGACGGCCGAGGCAAAGCTGTGGAGGTGCCGAGGCTGGTGACGTTGGGCACGTGAGGCCGACGCCGGTAGCGTGGCTGTCTCAGCCGGGAGCCGGGCAGCGCAGAGAGCAGGCGCCGAGAGGACGAAGCACACCCAAGAGTCAGGGGGTTATCAAAGGCAAAGCACGGCACAGACGGGACCGGCTCCTCGGCCTTTCTCCTTGGGACAGCACCCCCCGACCCCGCCAGTGAACACACGTGATGGGAACAGCTGCTGTGACACAGGCGCTCGCAGGGAGCAGCGCCACGGAGCTCTGGGGTGGGTGCAGCGTGTCTCCCACTCCCCACATTTGCAAATGAGGAGTGATGTGGGAGTGACTCAGGGGCTTTCACCCCCCTCCCTCTCAGTTTCCTCACAGCACTTGATTCATCCGCACTTTCCTTCCCATCGATAGACTTTAGCTGCTGCTGGATGTTGTGTTTAGGAAAAAGTGGCTCCTTGGGTGAAGAAAACAACTGATGTGACCCAGGGTGGAGTCGGCCACAGAGGCTTTGCGGGGCCAACCTGCTTTGCTACCAGGCGTGAGTGGCCAAGTGTCTCCCCACTGGGCACAGGACCAGCACCTGGGGCAGACTTGGTCACTCATGAAACCACATTTCACGGTCGGCTTTCGGTACCATGCCGGGTCTGGTGCTGCCTTCACTAACCTGCTTTGTGGGAGCCCCACAGCAAAGCTCCTCTTTGCTGCTTGTATAGCGATCTGCAAAAGTTTTGTATGGGAGCTTCTTCGGCTACCCAGAGACTTTGGAAGGAGAGAGGAAAGCAGAGGGTGGTTGAGGGAACAGAGAGCAAAGGTTATGAACCATTTCTTTCAGGCAGGATCCCTCGTGGAACATTACTAAGGACACTGGCACCACCCTCACTGGTTTCAAATAAAAGCATGGAGAAACATGGAGAGGCTGCTGGTGGGTTACAGCAGCAGCCAGCCTGCAGCAGCCACCAGCCCGGAGAGCACCGTACTTACCCTGACAGCCCTGCAGCTCAGCCCTGTGGCACAGGAAGCACCATGGGCCACATCCCTTGGGGTTAAGAAATAGAAGGCGAGGACTTCTCCTGAGCTGGGCTTCACCGACTGACTTTCCTACAGCAGCAAGGCTACAGAAGCATCCTACAGAAATCCTCTGGCTTCTCTGACACAGTTTGCTTCATTTGCAATGATACCCACTAGGAAATGAGGGTGTTTGTTCGGGAAATGCGGACTCTCAGCGCTCAGCTGTAACCAGAACATACCCACAGCACAAGGCAATACAGCCCTGTGGAAAATGAGAGGCACAATAAAACACCTCTACTCTTTCACATTTCAGAAACAAGTTTCAAACCTCAAGGCTGCCTGACCTCTACAGCCTCTACAGATTTTTTCCCCCCAGCTCTGCCCTCTCATCCTTATTTGCCTGGGAAAAGTTCTGAGCTTAAGCTCCACCTTTTCCTTCATCACCACTGAAGAGACATTATTCTAGAGCAAGGAGCTGCTTGTGCCTGATAAAGGTGTGGAGCAGGCACAGATGCTCCTGCTGCATCTCCTGGGTGCCACATAGGAAATGCTGCAAGATCCCAGGAGAGCTCTGGGGACAACCTACACGACCACCAGTTGTCCCAGTGCCTGCTAACACTGGGGATGCCTCACTGCCTCTCTTTCCCTTCCCAACTGGCATTCTATGTTATTCCTTCAGTAGATGTTTGTAGGAGACCTTCAGCCTTGCTGAGACATGAGGACAGGAATGCAGTCTCTGGGTACCACATGCAAAAGGGCAGGCTGCTGCTAAAGGGTGGTGGGAGAAGTTAAGGCCCTCAAATAACAGCCTTTCTACCAGCAAATCCCCAGTGAAAGACTCTTTTAACCCCTTAAAGCTTTTTCAGGGCCCCTCTCTGCAATGATAGCACAGATGTGGCTGCTCTGCCAGGAGGCATCAAACACTTTCCATTCTGTTACATGAAGTAATGTCAGTTCCTTCACCTGCTTTTGGACCTGTTGTGCTGATTTTTCCAACCTGATGTTGGGGTTTCAAGAGTATCCAACTCTTGAAGGCAGACCCAGCAACCATGTCATGGGGGAATAACCACTTGCCCACAACAGTTACAAGTCCAGTCAAGTTTCCCTGCACAGGGCGAAGGACTGAATCGCTTACAGTAGAGTCCAGCTGTCACTGGACATGCCATGTCCCCAGCGCTGATGTGAAACCCCTCATCAACCCCATTTTCCTTTCACCAGAGCACAGGAGGAGACCGGATTATTTCTGCAGCATTCCATCTTGTTCGTTGTCTTTGGAGATTAAGCGCTGACTTGTCTCACCAGCTGATGGTGACCCTAAGTACACACATACCATATTCCCACCCCGCTTCTATTTCCAGTGCTGCTCCAACCTGCTTTCACTGGCTTTGTCACTCCTGGGGCAGTTTCTGGGGGCTGCAATTCAATTTTCCATGCCTAGTGACAGCAGGGAGGATGCGCTAACCAGGTCACACAACAAGATGGAAACCCACGGGCCAGCACTAATGCACACTGAGGGTCACCAGCACAGCGCCTGCCACCCACTCCACACTCAGCAATGGGGACATGAACAGTAGCTACATGTCTGTGCTAGGTAGGGATGACCCAAATATCCTGGTTTCAGCAGCAATGAGCAGAGTGAACTTCTCCTGCTCTTGCTGTGATTCCTTTGAATTTGTGAGGAAAACCACAAGAGGATAGTCCTGGTTCCCCCCAAAGGTCCCATATACCAATGCTGTCTATCTTGGCATTCCTTTGTGAAACCCATTGAGAAGGAGCCCCACAACTCTACCGTTGTTAACTGTCTTCTCCAGTTTCACTGATTGATAGAACTGCTGGTCCCTCTCTCCTCCCAGATTACAGCCCTGAAGCTTTTCCTCCTGCAGCTTCTGCTTATGAAACAGAAGTCACAAATGAGAGTGACTGGCCTTGTTACGCAAAGCCATCACCCACCAAGCTGCTCAGTCATGCAGAGCAGGACAGCCCCGCTGTGTGCAAACACTACGCACAGCTCCTGGCCAGGGGTTGGGCGGGGGTCAACACAGGCAGCACAAGAAGGTGTTTGGGGCAATGGGAGAGGCTCAGTTTGACAGCACTGGTGGCTTCTAGGCACAAGGTGGTCTTTATGGGTGTCTGGACCTGGACATTACAGATGCAGAAAGCTGTCTGTATTTTATTTACATTGTTCTGATGTGGACATGGAGAAGGACTTGGTTTCCTTGACTCCTGCCATGCTACTCTTTGCAGCAGGGAATATAAGGTCTGCCTGCTCCTAGAGAGAGGTGGCTTCACACCCCATAGCTGCTGTGGGAGGGTGGCTGCTCACTCTCTGAAAACAGAGCCCAACAAACGACAGAACCTCTTCACTACTGTTGTGCTTTAGTCATACAGGCAGGGGCAGGTTGGGCTGTTTCCCCCAGCCTTGTCTAACCAGTGCTTTGCTCGGTCTCATTTGGGGGGACTTGCAGTGAACCCATGGCTCGTGAGCTCAATTCAGCGAGACAAGCTGACCCTGCACCTCCACTGGTCCTTTGTGCTGGCTGAGCTCAGCAAGCCAAGCTCTGGCTTCATCTTGGGCTGGCTCTACCCAAGCTGCACTACAGCAGGAGTTGACTCAAGACAACTGCAAAGAACCCCTGTAAGTGCTGTAACTGGGGCACTGGGTACAGGAGGAGGTACCGCTTTCCTCACTCACTGGCTTTGTGAGGGGCATTTTGGGCAACTGGGATGCCACAGGGCTCTTTCCCTCTCGTGGCTTCATGCCAGCAGTGAAAAAGCCCTCAATCTTTTCATAGTCGCTGAAACATCTGTCCAGCCCCCAAACCTCCAGTGGCTTCACACAGCTGGAAGTATTGGCACTGCTGTCAGCACCTTTATAGAGAAGGGGGGTGGAGGAGCAGCATCCAGCTCTAGCTCTCAGCTGCCTCCTCTTTGTGTTCTCTAAGTGCAAAGCAATAGAGGCTGATTTACGTCATTAAGGCCAGCAGATGTGACGGATGCAGACAGACGGCAAATCAGCTGACTGGGGAGATGCTGCTCCTACTGCAGGGTTTATGGAGAGGCACCACCTTAGTGGGGAGGGGACCGAATGACAGTAGGGAGAGGATGGAGGCTGCGGGTGCTGCCTTGTTCACCTGCCCTTTGTGCTGCGGGTACAATGGGAACCCCCTCAGGGTCCCCTCTCTGCCTGGCTCAAGGCTCTTTATAGGGGTGAAGCGTGGGGCAAGGCCAAGCCCTTCCCCAGTTTGTATGGAACGAGCACATGAGCCACAGGTGCCCTTGTTTTGCTGTTGCTCAGTGTCCCCAGAAAACTGTGCGAAGGAACTGAAACTGCTAGCCAATGTCAGTTCTGTGCCAGAGCAGCTTTCCTGGTGGAAACGGGATGTAGACCAGCACAAACGCCAGTGGGACTCTGGGGAGAGAAGGTGGACTGGCTCCCTGCTCGTCCTCACCATGGTGCTGGGTGCTGGCATGGCTCAGCATCCCCTAGAGAGGTGCTGGAACTGCCATCTCAGAGGAGCTGAGTTGGGACTGACGTTGAAACCTTGGCACTGGTGTTCAGGCCTTTCCACTGTGTGTTCTGGGGCTTTGCACTGAGGGCTCTGCCTTGTGCAGAGTAGCACCCTAGGGTGATTTGCACTGACAACTGCCTTTGGCTTCATGGTGTCACAGCCCAAGCGAGACCCGAAGAGTCCCTTCCTCTCTGCTCTGCTCGTGGCTTCACCCAGCCCTGGGGTCTGCCCTCTCCCTGTGCATCCCTCTTTACCTCCCAAGTGTGTTTCCCTCGCCAAGCAGAGCCCTACAGCATCCAGTGAATGGCTGGATTTCCCACATCATGTCAGAGATGTCAGTTCTTCCCAGTAAATCCCGCAGGACTGAGCATCTTTGAGCACATCGGGGCTGGGGTTAGGAGGCGGTGACAAGTGAGGGTTGTGAGTGGACATGGGAGGGTGTAACACACCTCAGTCCATTTGGAACGACAGAGCTGTGATGTAAAACCACCTTGAGTTCAGCATGACCCAACCAACCAGAGGACTTAACAAAATCTGGGAGTTTTATGGACACCACAGCCCCATCCAGTCTTTGTGGGAAGAGGCAGCTGATACAAAACAGCAACCTTTCCCTCAGTCCTTCCTCACCAAGACCTCTCTGCCAGCCTGACACCTTTCCCAGCAGGATAATAAAGATGCTCAGGGGCAGTGCTGGCAGGAACAAGTGGTCTCTGCTGCCGCTACCAAGTCTGAGGAGACCCTCTTGTTCCTTTTCTTAGACAAGCACAAGAGTGTTCCCATTGCAGTCAGCATTAGCCCCAAAAGCATTCACCCTCCCACCCTGAATGAACAGCTGGAATAGAGCCACAACCCCTCCCGCACTCTCCCTGGGTGTTTCCTTCCCAGGGATTAATTGCTCTCCAATAGCAGGAAGCACAGAGGTCCTAGCTGGCTTCATTTCCAGATGGCATTTGGAGCCTAATGTCACAGTGGGAAGTCATAAAAGCTCTCCTAGAGCAAATTACCCGAGGAAGCAAACTCTTCCTGTCTCACTCAGGAAAATGAGTTTCTAGATCCTGAGGAAATGGGTCACACTCCTTGCCTGAGCCCACCTCGGCTGTGCATGGCCGTTCCCCAGCCCTGCCCCATGGCCCCACCGCTCCCTCAGTGCTTGTCTTAAAAGCACCCCTAGCTGTATCTCCTCTTTTGGAATCTAGGGCTCTCTTGACTTGTTTGGAAAGCAAGTGAGTAAAGCCTGGCAGCAGAGTCTGCTAGAAAGAAGAAATAACCTGCAACTGCACTGGTGCCAGGGAGGGTTACCTGGGCGCGCAGGCTTCATTTCGAAGGGTGGAGGACAGATCTCCCCAAGGTTTCGGTGGCAGCGGGGAGTGACTGACAAAAGCACATTACTTTAGCCCCCCAGTCAGCATTCAGTGGTCTCTGAGCAGCTACTGGCTGCAATGTCCCAGAAAAGAAGTGTTGGGGACCTCCAAGACCCAGTCAGACTCACCGTGGTTTCGTCTTCATGGAGCACCTGGTCGTAGCCACTCAGCGCGACACAGAAGATGATTGCTGTGACATCCTCAAAGCAGTGAATCCACTTCTTGCGTTCTGACCGCTGGCCCCCGACATCGAAGAGCCTATGGCACAAGAAAGGACTGTCAGCGCCTGCTCCTTCTTAATTATGACAGAACTTGGGCATTCTTGGCATTTTCTGACCATGTGGTCCCTGGAAGGCTCCAAACACAGAGCAACAGGTCTTTAACCACTGGCTTAGAATCACACAGTGTGTTGGTCTGGAAGGGACCTTTAAAGGTCATCTAGTCCAACCCCCTGCAGTGAGCAAGGACATCTCAAACTAGATCAGGTTGCTCAGAGCTCCATCAGACCTGACCCTGAATGGCTCCAGGGATAGACCTTCTCCCGCCTCTCTGGGCAATCTGTACCAGTGTTTCACCATCCTCACTGTAAACTTCTTTTTAACACCCAATCTAAAGCTGCCCTGCTCTAGTTTCAAACCACTGGTCTTCTTCAACAGAGCCTAGAGTCCAAGAGGAGCAGGAGGAGCTCTTTTGGGAGCTACAGGGGAACCTCAGTGACAGAGTTGCTGAAATATTTTGCTGATACCTACAGCTTTAGACTAACCTGAAGTGGAGGTTTTTGAATGTGAAGTGGGTTTCTACGATGCCAGTTGTTTTGACCCTGGTTCGGAGGATATCCTGCTCCGTGGGCTGGTAGTCTGCAGCTCCAATTCGATCTAGGCTGTCTAGGTAGCTAAGAGAAGAAGGAGAAAGAGAGAAGAAAGTGGGTAAGAACATGACACACGTTAATCTTCATCAGTCTCAGATGAAGCCTTCAGCTTCCTATTAATCTTCTCCAATCTCATTTTTCACGGCTGGATGTACTGTAGTTAAAGGGGACAAAAAAATGAAATCCTATTCTGGGGGAAAAAAAGAAGCGTTAACAAACCCCACTAAGCTGAGCATCAAATCTGATAGTGAGCTGAAAGCCGGAAATGAAGTGTATGCCTGTCGTGAGCCCTGATGGCAATCTGTGCAAACACTGCTTTACTATCAGTGGCTAGTTTGATTCCCTGATCCTGGCTGGTCCGCGGAGCTGGATTCTGTAGCCACACATGCTCTGCTGCCAGGCTTTACTCAGGTAAGAGGTTGGAGCGTGGAGGTCTCACTCCCAGAGCAGACAGGATTAACAAGAATGAGCATAGGCGATGCCTCCAGAGGCTGAAGCTTTGGGTAGGACGTTTTTGGCAGGAAACATTTCTGCAGAGGAACCCAACAGCTGTGGGTTCACAGCTGTGACCACAATCCATTTCACACCCACATTCAAGACAGTTTCTCCAAACAGCTCAGCCCAACTAAACATAATTTATGAAGAAGAATTGGAATGGCGATTTAATGAGTTACAACTGCAGAGCTGCAGCACCCAGCCAAGCCCTTCTCAGCGCTGCTGAGCTGCAGACAGCCTCTCCTCTGGAAGCGAGTTTGATGTGCATTACAGGACCTACACACCTACTTCTAGCCCCAGGAGCATCAGCCTAGAGCGTTCAGCTGGTAGCCAGAGCATGGAGTTTGCAGAGAGAAAGAACAGTGAGAGGAGCTGTGGTATGTAGTGAAGAAGATACAGAATCATAGAACAGTTTGGGTTGGAGGCAAACGTCAAGGTTCATCTAGTCCAATCCTACAGTGAACAGGGGGCATCTTCAACTAAAGCAGGTTGCTCAGGGCCTCATCCATCCTGACCTTCAATGCCTTAAGGGATGGGGCCTCCATCACCTCTCTGGCAACCTGTTCCAGTGCTTCACCAAACAAATCCTTGTTGTCTGTGGTATGAGTTTACTGGTGAGTGCAAGCAGAGCTGGAGCTGTGATGTCTAAGCTTGACTTTCTCTTTCAGCTCAGCAAAAGGTGACTTTTCTTTTTTAACAAGGTTTTAGTCCTGCTGAGGAGCCCAATCCCACTGACTTGATGGTGAGCACATCCCGTACTGTCCCCATCTGCCAGCCCATCCTACCACCAGTGATGCTTTTCCCTGCTGTGCCAGAAAGTGGGAAGAGGATTTGCAGGTGTGTGCCAGACCTGAACCCGGTGCACTGGGGCCATGCACTCTGCTGCCCGAGAGAACTCGCTGCCACTGGCTCTCCCGCCTACATGGCTTGCCTGGGAACAGACACAGACAGCAAACTCTGTGCCAAGGGGAAAAACAACCTCACCCCACTCACATAATGGATTTTGGTTCCTTAGCATACTGATCATTCAAACGTGCTACCATGCTGCAAGAGTTTGAGGTTTGTTTTTGTTCTGCCATTTCAGAAGCATTTAAAGCCACCATGGGTTTGTTACAGAGGCTCCCTTGGCAGCCTTATGATGGCCCTGGGACAGATGGATGGGTGCGTGGACGGATGGATAGGGTTTCATTTGAGATCAGATCCTCCACTGTGATCGCTGAGGCCATGGTCACTCATCTGTTCACAACCAGTGTTAACTCCTGTGAATTAAGAGGGAGCTGCATTTCCTCTGCAGACAGGCCTCTTGGTAGTGCTGTTACGCAGAGACCCAGCTGCTCCTCTGTTCCCAGAACAAAATGCTTCTATGGGACAGCGAAAAGTGGAGGTGTAAGAAAGGGAAGGATTTTTTTTCCTCTTGCAGCTCTTGGCAGTACCCTGACGGACCTTCATCACTTCTTCCCTCTTCATTTTCTGTGGTTTCCTATAACTCGACTCTCTTCAGTGTAACATTCCCTGCATTCCAAAGCCATCTGCTTCTCTGGTTCCTATTCCCTACAGTTTCTCCCATCTTGGGCTGCAGCAGATGCCTTTTTACCCCTGGACTTGGTGACAGCTGAGCTGGACCACATGGATGTGTGAACATGACAAAATTCAGCTGTAGGAGTGTGCCATGGCAGGGCTACCACCATCACATCCAGTGGCTGGATGGGAAGTTGGGCAGGTGGATGCTTGGCTGCTGAGCTGGTTTTGGCTGCTCTTCAGATGCTGAGCTGATTTGACCTCCTGCTTCTTCTCGCCTCTTGCTGAGGTATCTCTGAAGCTTCTCTAGATTGCTCGTGCTTCCTGGTCATGGTGCTAGGAAGGTCTTGCTGGTCTGCTGAATGTGAGCCTGAGCTGGTGGAAGATAGGATGTGTCAGGGGTGCCACCTCTTTGGGAACAGGGAAACCCAAGCAGGGACAAATTGCTGCTCACAGTGCTGGGTGACCGCACTCTTGTCACCCTCCTTGAAGTACAGATCTCCAGGACACCCTGTTGCTGGAGATGAGTTGTTGGAGCCATCAGGCTCAATGACACATAATCCCCTCAGAAGCCGGCATCTGTTTAACCAGCAGAAATAAGAACACTTTGGAGGCTGCAGAGCGAGTTCTTGGCTCCCCCTGTTCTGCATCATCTCCCTTGCATGGTGTTAGCATCAGAGATCCTTCCACATCCCAGCTCCAGGTTGTGCAGGCTGGAGTGGCACAGCTGCAAGACGAGGTTGAAAGGCTACAAGCTGAAGTAGAAAGGCTCAGGAGCATTAGGGAGGCTGAAATAAAGACAGACTGGTAGAATCAAGCTCTGCAGTCTGGGCAACAGCCAGAATCAAGGGGCCCTTGTATCCTGCGCCTCTCGGATGGAAGACAGAAGCCTAAGTAGAAGGGGTGAGTGGAGGCAAGTGCAAGGCCATGGCAGAAGGCAAGTACCCCCCTTGCCTGCCTCACCTCCCCAGGTGCAACTGAGAAATAGGTATGAGCCCCTCCTGGAAGACAGTCAGTCTAATAGGGGTATGCACAATAGAGAACCTATTCCAGAGGTCTTAACATAATTGGATGAATCGGATGGGTCTTCCAGTAATATGACCACCTACTCCACAAAGAAGAGAAGGGTACTAGTTATTGGAGACTTGCTCCTGAAAGGGCCCAATATACCCTCATCACAGAGAGGTCTGCAGTCTTCTTGGAGCCTGAATCAGGGATATCACTAGGACGCTCCCTAACCTGGTGAGATCAGCTGACTATTACCCACTACTGATCTTCCAGAAAGGTGGGAAGGAAGCTGTATTCTGTAGCCTGAGAGGAATGAAGAAAAACTTCAAGGCTTTAGGACATTTGGTGAAAGAGTCTGGTGTGCAAATTACAGTATCTTCTTCCATTTTCGAGGGAGGACATGGGCTGGAAAAGAAGGATTCAGTTCATAAATGCCTGGCTACGAGACTGGTGCTACAGGCAGGGCTTTGGGTTCTTTGATAATGGCTGGTTTTATAAGACTGGAGAGAATCCAGTGCAGAGCAATGAAGATGATGAAGGAAGTGGAACACCTCCTTTATGAGGAAAGGCTGAGGGAGCTGGGTCTCTTTAGTTTGGAGAAAAGGAGACTGAGGGGTGACCTCATTAATGTTTATGTGAAGGGTTGGTGTCAGGAGAATGGAGCCAGGCTCTGTTCAGTGTCATCTAATGACAGGACAAGGGGCAATGGGTGTGAGCTGGAACATAGGAGGTTCCACATCAGTATGAGAAGGAACTTCGTCCCAGTGAGGGTGACAGAGCACTGGAAGGGGCTGCCCAGGGAAGTTGTGGAGTCTCCTTCTCTGGAGACATTTAAAACCCATCTGGACATGTTCCCGTGTGACTTGATCGAGGTGATCCTGCTGTGGCAGGGGGATTGGACTGGATGATCTTTTGAGGTCCCTTCCAATCCCTGATGTTCTCTGACTCTGTGAAATGCATTATCCCTTAGTCACAAACAGTGCCCAAAGGGCTTGAATTAATGTGGAAAGGAGTGGGTTTTGACCTTAGTCCTTTGAGTTGTGCTGTGGTCACAGACGATCTCCATGCAAAGCTCTGTGGGGTTGGGACCTGCCTTTGCCCCATGTAGTGCTTATTCTCTTTGATTCAGTGAGTTACACAAAACCTCACCCCACGGCCAAGCAGCACAAGCAATTTTGTTGTTCCCCACCAGAGCGATCGATCTTAGAAGCAGTGATGGTCTGTCCAGGTGCCAGTTGGGATGTGTTGCCAAGAGACTTATGGAGTGAGTAGCTTTGAAGAAATCACTCTTTCCCACATGAGACCAGCAGTAGCTGGTAGGGCTGTCTGGGAAACCACATGAGAAGACTGTAGGCAGGACAGGTAGCTTTGACCTCCCAGCCCTTCAGCAACCCCAAGCCCACAGCATCCAGTTCTCCTTCTAAGATGCCTGCTGCAGATGGGGCTGGAGCTGGCCAAGGCCTTCTGCAAGCTACTGGCCAGCCAAGCGTAACATGGGCAGGTGAAGTGATTGTGTGTGTGCCGTGTATGTTGTGTTTCAAAATAGAAAAGGACAGTTGCCCAAGACTTCATTTTCTTTACTACATTAGTTTTCCATAGGGAACAACACAGACGAGTGAAGATTTTCATGCAGAATCATCAGAGTCGGAAGGGGTCGCAGGAGATGACCAAGTCTAATGTCCCCACTAAAGCAGGACTGCCTAAAGCGCGTTGCACAGGACTGTGTCCAGGTGGGGCTTCAATATCTCTGAGGAAGGAGACTCCACAACCTCTTCCGGCAGCCTATTCCAGGGCTTTGTGATTCACAGTGTAAAGAATCATGGAATCATTAGGGATTGGAAGGGACCTCAAAAGATCATCTAGTCCAAGCCCCCTGTCACAGCAGGATCACCTAGACCAAGTCACACAGGAACACATCCAGGCAGATTTTAAACGTCTCTGGTGAAGGAGACTCCACAACCCCCCGAGCAGCCCCTTCCAGTTCTCTGTCACCCTCACTGTGAAGTTCCTTTTCAGACTGATGTGGAATCTCCTATGTTCCAGCTTGCACCCATTGCCCCTCGTCCTATCACCAGATGACAGTGAGAAGAGCCTGGCTCCATCCTCCTGACACCCACCCTTCACAAATTTATAGACATTAGTGAGGTCACCCCTCAATCTCCTCTTCTCCAAGCTAAAGAGACTCAGCTCCCTCAACTTCTCCTCAACAGGAAGGTGCTCTGGTGCTCTACTTCCTTCATCATCCTTGTTGCTCTAGTCTGGACTCCCTCCAGCAGCTCCACATCCCTCTTGAACTGAGGGGCTCAGAACTGGACACGATAGCCCAGATGTGGTCTCATCAGTGCAGAGTAGAGGGGGAGAAGAACCTCTCTTGATCTGCTGACCACCCCCTTTCCGATCCACCCCAGGATGCTGTTGGCCTTCTTGGCCACAAGAGCACACTGCTGGTTCATGGTCATCCTGCTGGCCACCAGGACGCCCAGGTCCCTTTCTCCTAAAGTTGTTTTTCCTTCTTTCTAAATGAAACTTCTTACGTTCCAGCTTGTGCCCAGTGCTCCTTGTCCTGTCACTGGGCACAGCTGGAAACCGTCTGGCACCATCCTCCCTACAGCCACCTACTGCTATCTCAAGAATTCAATCCCACGTTTCCTCTGGACGTTTTCTTGTCAGATCAGGGATGCATCGATAAAACCATGTGGACATGTTTCACAGTGATACACTTCAGGAGACCAGGTGCTTCAGACTGCACTCTTGCTTTTGTAATTCCTCTCTTTAAAAGTGGTGGTTTTCCTTGGACTTGGTGCAGAAGGCTGAAAGTCTGGTGTTTCAGGTGAAGCTGCTCTGAGAGGCACCGTGACCTGTGTCACTGGGTCCTTGACTCCATGTGCTCTGGATTTTAGGAAAAAAAAAAAAAAAGAGATCTCTGGCTAGAAAAATCTTCTACTATGACTGTGGTTAGAGATTAAGAAGAACCTGCTGCGTGTGTCTCGCCGTCACAGTAGGGAAAGTGGATCTTTAACTGAGCAAATCATCACTTAGGTATCAAATTATTGGTGGAGTCGTAGCAGCCTTGTGTAGTGCCAGCTATAGATCTCTCCTGAAGTACAGCAAACGTCGACTGATCGCGGATAGAAGCAGCGTCTCCAGGGCCCTTTTGCACTTACTCCACTCTGCTGTTCAATAATTACTCTGGATAAATGTGCTCAGCAGGAGCCATCTGCCCTGTTTGCTCTTCAGGCATCTTGGCATCACTGCACGTTGAGCTTTGTGATGGCAGTAGATGCTGGAGCTCACCCTGGGCTGAAAGAGGTTGCCCCGGCTCTGTGGGAACGTGTATTAGTATCTTGTGTGCTGTCAAGGACACCTTTGTCGTAATGCCCTCGGTGAGTGTGTGACTGCGAATGTCTCAGGCAAGATCAAAATCCAGGTGATCATAGCAGCCTTCCGTTACCTGAAGGGGTCCTGTAAGGAAGCTGGGGAAGGGCTTTTTACGAGAGTTTGTAGTGATAGGGTGATGGGAAGTGGCTTTAAGCTAGAAGAGTAGATTTAGGTCAGATATTAGGAGGATATTCTTTACAGTGAGGGTGAGGAGGTATTGGCACAGGTTTGCCCGAGAAGTTGTGGCTGCCCTCTCCCTGGAAGTGTTCAAAACCTGGTTGGGTGGAGCCTTGAGCAACCTGGTCTGGTGAGAGGTGCCCCTGCCCATGGCAAGGGGATTGGAGCTAGATGATCTTTGGGTATAAGCTGGGACATAGGAGGTTCCACATCAATATGAGAAGGAACTTCCCAGTGAGGGTGACAGAGCACTGGAAGGGGCTGCCCAGGTGGGTTGTGGAGTCTCCTTCTCTGGAGAAGTTTAAAACCCACCTGGATGTGTTCCTGTGTGACTTGGTCTAGGTGATCCTGCTGTGGCAGGGCATTGGACTAGATACTCTTTTGAGGTCCCTTCCAATGCCTAATGTTCTGTGATTCTGTGAATGGACTACCTCAGAATAACCTTCTCTTAAGCCTCACAGGCAGATCATCAGCTGTTTTGTGCTCAGCTGCCTTTTGCACCCACATCTCTAGAGGCAGAAGAGAGTGGGTGGCATTGCTGGCAGCGTGGGGATGGCTGGTGCTGCTGCATTGGAGGCAGTTCTGAAACTGAGAGGACAGTTTGAAACTGTGTTTGGTTATGACTGCAATTAGCCTGGAGAGAAGTGACAGTTGTCAAGGTACCTGTTGTTGACCTACCTGTGACACCCATGTGCAAAATGTCTGGTATTTCAAGAAGTAATATTGAAAGTGAAGGATGGTGTTCCAAGGAAATTCATTATGGCTTATCGCCAGCCAAGCCTTGTAACTCTTGTCCTGCTTTGAGACTGTGAATGATTAACCTGCTTTGCCTTGCTGTAGCATGAACGAGTTTTATGCATTTTTTAACTACATTTGTTATTTGAAAAGTCAGGCACCTGCTCCTTAGAGAGCAGCCACCTGCTACTGCTAACAGCGAGATGAACAGGACCTTTCATTCCACTAAATAAGCTTTGGATTCTTGGCTTTTGCATTTACTGCAGAAGAGCTCAGTTTGAACAGTGTTTGCAAGCAGATCTGAACTAGCTGTGGTGGAGAGTAGAACTCTGACACCTTTAAATCTTGGTCACTGGCATCTGCAGCACCAAACCAGGCTGAAACAGTCCTTCAAAGATGAAAACCCATTTAATTTCACTTGAAAAGCTTCACATTATTTGACTGTTCCACATCTCAGCAGCACGTGCCTGCAGCAAAGAGCAAATGGTTGAGAAGCAGCAGTGTTTACATTAAACGTGTCTGAGATGCCTTGGACTTCAACTGTGCTCTCTACAGAGCATCCTGCCGTTCTGACAGCCCAAGAAATGGGTAAAAGTGGAATTACTTCTACAGGGAGCAGCTAATCAGAGGCATCAGTTCACAGGACAAAGGAAAGTTTCCTGGTGATCCCCATTTTTGTTCTTGGTCTCACAAGAAATCATAGTCTTCTCCCAAGAACACCAGATCTGCCTTAGAAGACAGGGTCTGGGTGGTGGTGGTGAGGTTGCAGGTTTGTGGGACATGGAGATTTAGCCCTTTCCCAGGGTCAGGATTGAAATGTGTCAGTCATGGAATGAAGGAGCAAATTGCCAAGATTCTGGGTCATCCATTTGGAGAAGAGGGTGGATCTCAATAGACCACTTTGCTAATACATTATTCTAACCAGGCAACTACCTGAGACCTAACAAAGCCTGAGGTTGAAGGAGCGGTCCATGTGGTACTGAGATTGCTGCCTGAGGCCAGCAAGGTGGTTTGAGGTTAAGAAAAAATACATCTGTATGTTTGGAGCAGACCCACTTGAGCAGCAAGGTTTGTCTGAATTAAGGAAATGAGCTTGAGCTTAGCTTTGGAAAAAGGACTTTTCTCTTTGATAATCCGAGAACTGAAGAGCTGACTTGGTGCCATGAGTAGGTCCTTGAATACAAGGAGATGTTTTACAAGAAGAGCTTTTCACCCTTGTTGACAAAACATACTGACATTCTGTCTTTGGTTTGCCTGTTTTAAGTGAGGGTGGAGATACGAAATCCCTCCTGGAGGAAATGGGGTTTCTTACTTTGTCTCTGGTAAAACAGTGGTGCTGATCTAATCTCACGCTTCAGGGCTGATCTGTAGCTTGACTTTTGCTTGTGGGTTGTGAATTCTATGTTACTTCCTCTAAAGCATCCCAGATGAGATAGGAGATGGGACAGAGAACCTCCAGCACTTCCTTACATGCACAGGGCCCCACATTATCACTAGGTTTAGGGCAAGACACCTTTTCTAAGATGAAATTGCAGGTTCACAACTTTCCTTCCCTTATTCCAAAACATAAGGGTTCATCTCTGACACAAGCAATGTCCTGCTGTCAGAGACATCAGAATGTGACCCTTAACCTTCCTCACCTTTTCTGGATCATATAGTCAGACATTGCTCAGCACAGACATCTGCCTAACTGCAGTCTTTGGGTTTGCTAGCTGTCCTTATTTAGGACATGTTGATTTAACCCTCTCAGGAATTAGCATTACTCAAGGCAGTGCTGCTTTGAAGTGGTTACCAGCCTAGTTAGAAGTAACTGCTGGGTGTGGTGTGTATCTGGAAGGCAATGGTGTCATTCTGTTTCCTGGGGACTGAACCTTTAATAAAGGGAGTTTCCCTTGTTGCAGGGGGCAGGTGTGAGGCAGCTGCTGGTTGGGGTAGCCAAGTGAGGTGCATAGTATGGAGAACATGGTCAAACTGTTAAGTCCACTTGACGCTTGCTTGCACAAAGCTAGAGGGACCCCTGCAACTCAGAAGGAGACAACATAGTTGAATGATTTTAGCAGAAGGTCCCTGTTACTGTTTAATACTTGCAAACCCACTTATGGCTCCTGTGCTCTGTGATGAGCTCACCTGTATCTCCAGGGTCTACAAGGGTCTTGGACATTAGGTAAACACCTGACATGTGATGCTGAAAAGTGAATCAATGGGTCGTGCACAGAGCTTCGCTTCACTCCATTGCTCAGGGGTTTTTTGCTATACCCCTAAAGTACTGGATTTGGTAAAAGAGCTGCTACCAGAGATAGAGCTCCAGCTCACCCCTGTTGCAAAAATACCATGCTGGTAATATCTAAGAAATGGTCTCAGTCTGTTCTAGAGGGGGTGCTTACTCATTTTCTTGAGTGCACAGTTGGTCTCTGGGCATTTGCGTTGGCAGCAATGCTGTAACACCTTGCCTTTTGGCATTAGTTATGTAAGGAGCTAAATATGCTGGAGTGACTCACCTCGCTGTCTGAACAGAGCTGTTTGAACAAGAACAGTGCAGTTAGTTACCCCAGTGATGGGTGCAGAGGGATTCCAAGAGACACCTCTCCCAGCAGCAACCCTTTGGTTGAATGGTCATTTTCTCTGTATGGGACTCATCTGTCATCTTCTTCCCCACTGCTATTTGTCAAGTGATCTTAGACCTCCTCCAAAGCTTATCACTGGTTCCACTGAATCCTCTTGCAGTCAGACTGGGTCTTTACTGGAGGACATCCCAAGCCCTGTCTTGTCTCTAGGAGTCTTGGGGGACATCCCAACCTCCTTCTTTTCTCTGGGAGTCATCGGGGACATCCCAAGACCTTTCTTGTCTCTAGTAGTCCAATCTCCTCAGGTTTTATTTGGCCTCCCTTTCTAAGAAAAGCTTCAATCCAGAAGCTACTGCAGTCAAGGGACCCCAGATCCATGTTGTCTTCCTTCACTGCTGTGTGCTCTATAGTCTCTTACTATAGAGGCTGTGGTGGACATCATCTTGCTTAGCTCTTCTGCCTTTCTCCACTCAGCCTAGTCCTTGCCTGATCTGTGTCAAGAGAGGTTTGTGCCCTCTGTGAAGGAGACTCAGTAAGTACCTCATATCTTCTTACATTGATTGTTCTTTCTGGTTTTTGCCCGTATCTCAGTACTCTGACAGATCCAAGATGGGTCTCTACCAAAGAGACAAACCTGTGCTTCCTGCTACTTTTGTAGATGGCAGTTATTTCTCACTACACCACAGACTTGGTACCACTGCTTCAAAAAAGAGTGTGTTTTTCTCATAAATTATGAAGATTCATAATAGGATTGATACTTCCCCTAAAGTCTTTAGCCCTTCACAGACCTTAACTCCAGTGCTGCCACCTTCACAAACAGAAATAAGTCAGGCAGCAGAATTGGTCCCTGTTGCTGCTTTTGCCTTCCACTTTGCTGCTGGGTGCATAGATGCCATTCCAACAAAATTAGAGGTGAAACCTCACCTCACACACCATGGAGCCAGGAGATGGAAAAACTTTCATATTTCAACAGCCTTGAAACGACCATGGCACTGCAGATGAGAAGCCTCAGCTCCAGAGGAAGCTCTAAAGTCTACCTGTTGGTTTGGTACTGGCAGGTATCTGTGGTCCTTCTCAACATCTACATGTTGGAGAAGAACCAGTCAGTTGTGCACTGTCTGTGTCATTCCCTCTTAGGTGCTATCACAACGCAGTCTACAAAGGCATGGATCACTCTCAAGGAAAACACAAAAAACCCAGCCCAGTGCTGGTTACAGATTAAAGAGGTACCTTGGAGGAAAGGTCAGGCACTGTGGATCAAAAAAAAAAAAAGAATAAGAAAGGAAAAAACCCCACAAAGTAAAACATCTAAGATGAAAAATTGGAAACTTTCCTAAGAGTGGAGACACTTGAGTTACCTCAGAACAAAGGCTGTTGACTTTCCTCATAAAGAAAGTCTTGTTTCTGGAAACCTAAATGCTTGGTAAATAATTGTTTCCTTCTTTACTGATTTGTTGGAAGCTTAAAAAAAAACATCTAAAATAGACACTTTGGAGTGGAGCAAATGCTTAGGTCAGGTGAAATGGAGGGATAAAAATCTGAGGCATTTAAACCACTTTAAAGTATCTCGATTCTTTCTGTAGTTTAAGCACTACTCCACACTGCAAAAGAAGTTTGAAACGGGAGTAGTGAAATGCTCTTATTTTCATGTTTTGATACCTCTTCCCACTTCTATGTAAGCAGTCTCTGAGGTAAGGATGGAATCCCAGCTGCCTCTCAGAGAGAGACCCAAGTCAGAGGGCTTAGGGCCACCTGATAACAACAGCAAGTCCTGTTGCAGAAGTTGATGGGTCAAGGGGCAGCAGAGGAGGTATCAAAACACTCCCTTCGGATTTAAAACTGTAGCTCCGTTGGCAAATCTCACACATTTACATATGGCATGAAAATAAAACTCAGGTATTGAAAACTGTTCATGAAAATTAATAATAAAAGTACTGAGGGTGGATGCTCAGGCCAGTCAGCATCTTGAAAGGGTGGTTGTTTAAGGAGGCCATGAAAGGCAACTCAGAACACAGTTCATTGATCCTGTGAGCACCTTTAGATGAGGCACACATGTTGGGAAGCAGGAGAAACAGCTGGATCCGGAGAAGAGATGTGATGGAGACTTCTAATAGCAAGGGATAGTCCTGACAGGGATTTCCTTTGGGAAAATCCTAAATAAACACATGGACATTGCATCTTACAGGGTGGACAAAGGATGGTGGAAGAGAGACTGACCCTATTGCCATGTAGGGAGAAGGTTTCTGAATCATCTGGGTGGGGAGAAGATTCGGGTTAAAGAGAAATACATAAAGAACAGCCAGGTTTTGCTGAAGGTAAAAGTAGCACCTGGTCAGTACTACTACAGTAGTACTCTGGTCTTTGCTTAAGTAATTCAAGGAGGTGCACACACAGGCAGGAACCAGGGGCTTTCACTCTACCTCACCACTCACTTTTTCCCCTGATGTCAATCACATGCCTTAGAAGCCCACGGGAAAAAGCATTGCTGCATCCAGACTGTCTGTACATCACTTGTCCCACCGAGACCAAACACAAGCTTAGGACCCGCTCCAGTGATTCATTAGTGGTCTAAATCCACAGCAGCAAATCTTTGGAGACAGAGACCAAAACTCTTTCCCTAGAATGACTGTAGAACCACCACACCAGCAGTACTAGAGCAGCTCTCTGCAAATGTCATCTGTCTAACCTGGCACACGTGGGGTGGGAAGCAGAGCTCCTGGCACCGTTCTTCAACGATTAAATTGAGCAGAGGCAATCAGAGGTGCTTTCAGCACGCAAAGGCATGTCTGCGTGGAACTGACAGCAGCAGAGGGGAGATGAGGAGGAGCTGTCTCCCACATCACCAGCACAGTCACTCTCAGTACACTCAACACTCTGACTTTACACAGAACTTTTTGAGACCTCACAGTATTTTATCCTGGGCTCGTGGCCGTTTTCAGGAAGGAGTGTGCTCGCTGACCTGTGCTCTGTAGCTTGCCTGTACACTGAGGAAAGCTGCCAGAGGTTTTATAAGACAGACAGCAATCAGTAGGGGGAAGTGGCCCAGATGTGCAGTTATCACACAGGCATTTGCAGACGGGCTCTTTAAGGACTGCCTTGGATCAGGTTTGATTCACAGCCAGAAATTTGCCTACTGTTACGACTTGCACAGAAAATCTCCCTGTGCTGCCAGCTCCACTTCTTCAGCAAGTGCTCACAAGTTCTTTGGGTCAGGAACCTGGTATCTTTCTCTGTATTAATCCCAAGGTTTCTGTCCTGGCTCCCATTCCCTTGTTCCTTACTGTATCTCAGAATACTAAAAAAAGGGAAAAACTAGGTTAGGAAAGGAGTCTCTTGTTGCCCTGCCCAGAAGCAATGCCACGGGATGCCTTGCGCAAAGCTGGTTGCTGCAGCAGCTCTCAGGTGGTCCTGCCAGAGTAACCTCTGCCTAGGCTTAGCTTATGGTTTTTATGTCCTTGGATCTCTCCTGGATTCTCTTCCTCTCCATTTCTGCTGTGATTTGCTGTGTTAGAGGATTCAGATGGAGTGGCTACAAAGGCTAATCAGGAAGGGTCATTGAATGACTTCATTGCAGACAGGCACCACCAGCAGCCAGCACATTCTGCTCACTATCAACACAGGCTAGGGGAGCAGGGGATAGAAAGCAGCCCTGAGGAGAAGGAGTTGGGGTGCTAGTGTACAAGAAACTGGCCATGAGCAAACAGTGAGCACTTGCAGCCCAGAAGGCCAATCGCGTCCTGGGCTGCATCAGAAGAAGCATGGCCAGCAGATCGAGAGGCGATTCTACCCCTCTGCTCTGCCCTGGTGAGACCTCACCTGGAGTCCTGCATCCAGCTCTGACCCCCAGTACAGGAAGGACAGGGAGCTGATGGAGCAAGTCCAGAGGAGTCCATGGAAATTATCACGGGGCTGGAGCCCCTCTGCTATGAGGATGGGCTGAGAGAGTTAGGGTTGTTCCACCTGGCGAAGAGGAGTCTTCAGGAGAATCTGATAGTGACCTTCCAGTACCTGAAGGGGCTACAAGACTGGAGAGGGTCTGTTTGCGAAGGCCTGTAGTGATAGGATGGGGAGCAATGGTTTCAAATTAGAGAAGGGCAGATTAAAATGGGATGTTAAGAGGAAGTTCTTTAGTAGGAGGGTGATTGAACACTGAAACAGGTTGCCCAGGGAGAGAGTTGAGGCCTAGAGATACACAAAGTGAGGCTGGACAAGGCTCTGGGGCAACCTGATCTAGTTGAGGATGTCCCTGTTCACTGCAGGGGGGTTGGACTGGATGATCTTTGGAGGTTCCTTCCTTTGAATTCAGCTAGTCTGAATTTCTTATTCCTGGCAACAGTGTCCCATTGATGCAGAGAGCAGACCTGCTCCTATTTTATTGTCACTCTCCTCCCGCTGCCACGTCTGTATACAACCCGTCTTCTCCACTTCCAGTGCACCAAGGTTTGTGCAGAGGTGCTTATTTTAAAGCCACTTTCCCACTGTCCCAGCTGTGAGATCAAAGGCACCACATCACAAACCCCCGGATCATTGTTCTGAGAAAGAAAAAAGATTTAGATGGTGGAGAGTTGTGGCAGAGACAGTGAACAGCGGTGTCAGCGTGAAGCAGGACTCAGCAGCATGCTGACTGCCTTACAGGAACAACACACCGTGTATTCACACACTTAAGCAGGCTGTAAAATTTTTGAGCCTTTACAAGCTCCACAGAAACCTGCTGAGCTTGTGAACTGCTGCAAAGAACTTCCAGGAGAACAGGAGCTCCAGAGAGCAGTGCAAATGGCTCAAGGACATGGCAGCAAGGACATCCCTCCATGAAAGTGCTGACTCTACCGTTGTTTCAAGGCACAAAGTCTCCTCTACTTTGGTTTACGCAGCTCTATCAATGTGGTGTGAATGCAGCTCTTTTATATGCTGATATTCTTCCATGTTCAGGGGAGCAATGAACCATTAACCAAAAGACCCCAAAATGTTTGACAAATCGAAGGATGACTGCTGTATTATTCAAGCACGTGCTTTCATTTCTTAAACTTCCTCCGTTGGCTCTGTTTGAGGACATAATTCACATTTTGGGCGAATGCCATTTTGCATTTAATTCAGGAGTCTGACATCGTCTGAGGCGGCATCGTGTATGATCTTGAAAAGAAAGTGAACAATGAAAGAACTGCAGATCACACAGAATTACTGAGGTCAGTCAAGACCTCGGAAGAACAGGGAAAACTCCAGGTGGACCTGCTGACGGCAGGTGAATGAGTAGGTTGGTGTCGGATGAAGCTGAATATGAATCACCACCAGATAAGGAGGAATACCTTGAGCTTTTTATGGACGTGACTGTGTGTGGTCAGTTAAAGACACCTCAGTTAAAGCTGGGTGGTTGCAGAAAAGAAGGAATGGATGTGGTGATGGAAGGAAGGAAGGAAGAATGTGGTGGAAGGAAGAATGTGGTGGAAGGAAAAAGAATGAGACAGAAAACTGATGCTGAAAATACGGAAAAACTATTAGATAAATCAGTGCTGATATTAGGAAGCCCTTCCTCATGGAAAGGGTGATCAGACCCTGGAATGGACTGCCCAGGGCAGTGGTGAACTGCAATCCCTGGAGGTGCTGAAGGACAGTCTGGCTGTGTCTCTTAGTGTCCTCATCTTGCCACTGTGGTGATGTTAGGTCCTGGGCTGGGCTGGCTGAGCTCAGAGGGCTTTTCCAGCCTCAGTCATTCTGGGATTCTGTGATTCTGTGCAGTTTGTCACCTTATGTATGGGAATAAAAAAGAAAGCTGTAATTTCAGGGATGAGCAATGATGGTAAGGGACCTGCAGAAATTTCTGTAAGACAAAATGTTGAAAAGCCCCTCTCTCTGATATGTGGCACAGTCTCCACTTATCTTCTTCCTTTACCTTCAAGACATTTTGCTTTCCTTCTGCTCTCCATTATTTTGATTAAGCACTTTTAGGGGGTCTGATGTATGAAAGACTATAAGTGAAGTGCACTGGACCAGTGTTGCCCCTTCAGTTCCTGCTTCGCCTTAATTGTACTCCTAGCCCTTTGTTTGCGAATCCACTTCTTTGATTTGTCAGGATGTTGGAAAGTGGCCTTTTCTTTGAAAATTTCTTTCAGCTAATTTTGGTTTGTTTTATTTCATGCACATTGTCCAAGAGAGTGATTAATAACACGGCATTGCCTTCATGCCTTGCTGAAAAGCTTTGGCTGAAACCCTCTTTTTTTTCTTGACAAAATAATGAGTCTTCGAGTTTACGATGCCTTTCCCAGAAGCAGTTTCTTTCTTCAGAAGTTTTATATATGTATTGTCGTCTTTTTTTTTTTAAATTCAAACCCAACGTGTCTGAAAAGTGCAAGTTTTCTTTTAATTTGGAAACACTGTTATTTTGATACCATGAATGAATTGTAAGGTTCTGCCTAAGATTCCACAGAGAGGAGTTTGCATCCCATAAAATTAAAATTCAGCACTGACTGTTTATTCCAAACCCTTTGCAGCTGCCTCCCGCTAATGCAGCCACGCAGTGACAGCTCCTCAGCAGCTGCTGCATCCCGTGTCACTGTGAATGACTGCACAGGCTGCGAGTGCTGTGGTCACCATTCTCTTCCATTATCTTCAAAATGAATGGTCCTTACCTGCAGGGTAGTCTCCAAGTGGCTCTGATGAACTCTTCTACAGCACTTGAGCACCACTTGACTCCTTGTTTAGGCGTATCTGTTAATGGGTGCTTTCAATTCTTATGAGCTTTAAAGACTCACAATGTTTGAAGTCTCAGAAGATAAAAGCCATCTAGCCGCAAGCATAATGGACCACAGGACTTCTTCCTGCAATCAGTACTTCAAGAGCTACAGTGTGTGGATGAGCTATTGCAGGGTGTCTACCCAGTTGTCCATCTGAGCTGTCTTAGGGCAGAGGAACCTGCACAGCGCTGGTGAATTTGCAATAAATAGGGTAGGACAGAGGTCTGGATGGAGCAGCGGCTCAAAGCCAGGTGTGATAGTGCCATGTATCTCCAGTGACCCAAGATCTTGCTTGTGGTGACTGAAATGGGATTTTAAGTAGGATCCAGGTTACACAATGAAATCCACATCTTCATGTGAACTGGGTATCTCCACTTTCACCATAGCCAGTGGAGAGCAGGTCGGTGCATATGGTGGAAGCTGAAGAGCAATCCCACTCATCTCATGCAGGGATCTACTGAGGGTGTGCTGAGCTACTTTCTAGGTTTCCACTGATTGATCAGACTAGAATGGGAACCAAGATAGCCACACATAGACACTGCTGTGTATCTTTCTTAATCTGTTCCTGAATCTTCTAATTGAAGTGGAATTTACTGTATTTTTGTGTGTTTGCTCAAGTACCCGTTTGCTCCAGTGAAGGTTTTCTCCTACATTGCAATTCTCCTACACCCCATTTTCTTTCCTTAGAGGTCTGTGTTTTTGCATAAAGGAGGATAAAGTTGTCCTCTCAGTGGAGAATAACATAAATGGTAGCAGGAGAAAAATGTCCAGTTCCAACTAGATTTGTAAGGTTTCTCCCCAAAAGTGTTCCTGATGAATTAATTTTTCACAGCCATGATAAGTCATTGCAGCTTTCCACCACTGAGCGACCCAAGGTCATCAAGGGTCAATAAGACAGCAGACTTAATGTAAAGGGTGTATAGATCTAGAGCTTAAGGACATGATTTGGTGGTGGGCTCAGTAGAACTGGATTAATGGCTGGACTCAATGATCATTAAGATCTTTTCCAGTCGAACCAATGCTATGACTCCAGGCTCCATTCAGGGGTGTCCAGGGACAGGACAAGGGGCAATAGGTACAAGGTGGAGCAAAGGAGGTTCCACATAAACATAAGAAAAAACTTCTTCACTGTGAGGGTGACAGAGTCCTGGTACAGGCTGCCTGGAGAGGTTGTGGAGTCTCCTCCTCTGGACACTTTCAAACCCCCTGGATGTTCCTGTGTGACCTGTCCTAGGGGATCCTGCACTGGCAAGGGGGTTGGATGGGACTGGATGATCTCTAGAGGTCCCTTCTAACCCCTCATTTTGGATGATTATGTACTATGCTGTACATGAATTGGTACCTTTTCCATCAAATCTCAGAGGCTCTGAAAACAAGTTATACGATTTGGGATGCAAACCAAAAAAGCAGTGATCTGTGGTGGTAGTTCCTCAGTGAGAACCAAAGAGAATGAGGAGTGACTCTGGTAAACACTGGGCAGAGCAGGGATCCCTGTTTACTTCCACAACACCAACATCAGGTCAGACCACTGCCGGTCGGTGTTTCAGTTTTCTTTTCTGGGTTAATGCAAAGGATGGTGACAGTGAGAAACCCAGTGGCATCACAAATGCTGACCTAGCACTGGGCACAGTAAAAATGGGGTCAATGTTTGTTTATTATTTCCTCTAAGGGAAATTTTGCTTTTTAGTGATGTTAATTGCCTAGAATCTTGATATGGCCTCCCCAGGGCCTGGTTTTAGTGCTGCCTACCCTCAGCCTTTCATCCGGCCTTAGGTGTCCTGGGGAGGAGCTGCAGACCTGCTGTGAACGCTGACTGAGAGTTGCCGGTTGCCTCTGGGATATGTTGAAGCTGGTTGCTGGCTCAGGGAATGCGAAGTATGTCTGATGCTGTGCCCCAATCTCAGCTTGCCTCAGGGTTTGCTTCTTTCCCTCTTGCTTCATCTCCAGCCGTTTCAGTCCTTCAGCAAAGAGGCATGGAGTGATGGGGTGGGCAGACCCACACACAGCTCTCGAAGGCCAGGGGAAAGCCACTCAGGAAAAATGCTGAGGTCCTTCAGAAAGCATCAGCTCCATGACCCATCCTGGCTCCCACTGCTCCCTCATACTGTAACGAGACTATCATGAGACCCACGCAACCCAGCACCTCATCTCTGACAGCAACCAGAGCCAGGCTTCAAAGCCTGGTGTGGTGTGTCTGTGTTTTCCTACTCTTCTAGTTTGGTCTAGTGAATGATTGAACCTTTTGCCACCACTTTCTCTTATTTTAGGTGAACACAGAGGGTGTTTTTCTTCCATAAAAGCCAACATTTGTATTAAACTTAACATGTTGTATTAAGCATGTGCCTCATCCCAGCCCTCACTATCTAAAGATCTCTGGTCATACTTTTAATAAAGACTTTTGCAGACACCTGGACATGGACAAAGAAACTATAAGTCAGGTGCTTGCCCACTGGCCAAAGCACTTTGTTGAATGTAACTGCTGTGGCTGGCTGTGCTGACCAGTGTCCAGCCTGGTCCCAGTAAGAAATGGGTCATTACTTGCTCAAGAGATGGCAATTTTTAATTACTGTTTTTAGGAAGTCTTGGATGTGAAAGAAGAGCTTAGGCAGGCTGTTACAGGAGGAACATGCAGCATAAAGCTGAAAGTGTCTTCCTAATCCTGGAGATAAAGCCAAACTTTTATCCCAAGGACTCTAAGAAGGTCCAGCTTACCTGCTTCTTTATCCATGCCTCTGGTTACCTTCTAGATAACTAGATATCCATGACAAGGGACATGTGGTCATTGGCTGTAGCATCAGCTGAGACTGAACGCCTAGGTTGGATGGGGCTCTGGGCAACCTGGTCTGGTGACAGGTGTCCCTTCCCATGAAGTTTGGAACCAGATTATCTCTGAGGTTTCCTTCCAACCTAAACCTTTCTATGAGTCTGTGATTCTGTAAACTCACCATTCTGAGCTCAAGCTTTGTGTTGAAATATGGTCTCTTTTAACAATCAACTGTGGTCTTGAGGGCACAATCAGCTTCATCCCTGTTCGAGCTCAAGCCTACTATAGAAAGAGTAAAGCAGCATCTACAAAGGAAGATGCTCCCTTTGCAAATGCAGTCTGAAGGCTGAAGGGATATCTAAGGAATCAGGAAACTCCTGAACAAAGGAATTCTCTCCTTCTGCTCAAAACTCTTTCAGGCACATCTCATTCTCCGCTCAGGGCCAGACATGTGCAGCTGCACTGTTTGGTCCTGGACCCCCCATGGGAGACAGGAGTCCTCTTCTCTTTCCTACGTGACCCTCAGTCTGCACTTTTCCATCAGACCCTTTGTGTGTACAAATGACATCCTTAAAAATTGCTAAGAGTACAAGCTACTTCCCTGGCTGGCAGCAAACACAAAGACTTGTTCTCTACAGCTATTGGCTACTTAAAAACAGGAAACGTTCCTTCCTCCAAGCTGCTTTTGAGCAGAGGTCAGTCGTACAAGCCCTGCGTCCTTGGCTGAGGACAACTTTTACCATGGCACACGCTGTCTCGGTTGCAAGAAGTGCACGGAGTGTCTTGGGGTAACTGCTGTACACAGAACGGGTGCTGTACACAGTGTGGAGCCAGGGGGGTGTTTCATCTCAGCTGCTGGAAACAGCGGCGATGCGTCACTGCAAGACACATGCAGCGAGCTGGTTATCACTCCTTAAAGTTCCAATGCCAGGAAGCATTTCTTGGTTTGGAGCTTTGTCTTCAGTAAAAATGTAGAAGAAACGGTCTCTGGGGTCTCTTGCCTTTCCTTTGCTGCTAGCTTTTCCCTTCCACCTATAGACATGTCTGCCCACATTGGTTAGTGTTTTCTCTTCGATCCCATGCAGCCGTATGTGCCTGTCAGATTCTTGTAATCCAAAGGACTGGAAAAAGAGCATTTGTGGGGATAGCGCTGGCTTGGAAGCCAGTCAAGGCGGGCATTTCATCAACAGGCAATAGCTTTTCTTGAAGCAGTAGGAGAGGAATCAATGCGTAGAATTTCTTGTTTTCTTAATCATGCTCCTATTCTATCTTTGCAGGGAGATTTATGAGCCTCTGAATGTTGGACAAACACCAATAATAGTTACACATTTTTAGCATCTCAATGCTTTGCTTTGCCTGGCTTCATACAGGAAGACAAGTCCAGACAAAGTGGTCCTCCAGAAAATGGTTTACTGGGACAGCATTCTGGCCTGCAGCCATGGCACCTTGGGCAGTGATCTTATCAGACCTCCTAAACAGAGCAGGGTTGGGCCTGTTTGTTACTTCAGTGGAAGACCTCCGAGGAGAACCTGAATGTTGCAAGACACGGTATCAATTGTTCTCTGGGCGATGCTTTCCCTGGAGAGGAATGAACCCACTCTGTGGACTGCTGTGCTGCTGAAATGGCACCACTGCAAGGAGATGCACATCCCAGATGAGCTGAGGATGAAAAGCAGAAGGAATAAACAAAACCAGGTCTGTCTTCTCCACGGTATTCAAGGAAGTTAGGGAGGAACTGGTCATTGATTTTCAAGGAGACCTGAGTAGCTAAATACTGCAAGTTCCTTTGGGAATCCCCATCCAACTATGTTTCTTTGAAGTGTACAGTTGATTTGGCAGAGATATCAGCAAGGGCTTGCATGTTTCTTATTTTAGCCAGCTTTGATACGTGAGCTGAACTTTACCTTAACTTGAAGTCCTCTGGAAGCACTCTCATTCCATTTTCTACTGAGTACTGACTTGTCTGGCAGGTTTGATGTGATTTCAGATAACCTTCTGCTGAAAACAACCACATCCATAATGATGACACTTTTGGCCTTGACATGACTGTATCTTTGGACTTGATTAAGGTGCCTAGACATAGGCTTCTAGAGACCCTTAAATACCTCAGGGTATCTGAGATGATTTGAGACATCTGCATAGGGTGGTAGATACGACGGCTCTACAGAAGACTCATTCTCTTCTTAGCAGTTGGTTGATGAGAGGGCTGCCTATACCCTCTTGAGTAGGACTATATTCCTGCATGTAGGTTAATGGACTGAATTGCCTGTGTCCATAGGTTTTAGGGCCAGAGTGGACCAGCATACCTTCAGGATGAGATTCCACTTAAGACACGTTAACGTATTTGTGTTTAAGATGCTCAGGCAGGGATCTAAAAGGAGAGATTTGATTACAGCCAGTGGAGAATGAGTAAGTAGGTTGGTTGAGTGCAGAGTGAAGCAGTCCACCATAAATAGACACCAGCTGATCGTCTGGATCAACTAATCACTTAGACAGAAGTGGCTAGTGACAGTTCAAGTTACTGTTTATCCCATCCAGCCTCCTGGTCTCTGTAGAGAAGCAGAGTTGCCCAAAGGCTTCTATGACATATCTGATGTTTGCGATAACTTAAGATGTCTCATATTACAGTTGATGTCTATGTAGAGGAAAGTGAAGACCACTGCTCATGTCCACCAGCTTTAATGTAAGCTCAGAGCTACGGTGCACAAGGATTCAGTGGGTTTCAGGTGTCCTAATTGCAGACTGCATCCCACCCCTTCCAGACCTTCTGAACAATCCAGAACCATTGCACACTGCAATAGATTTTATAACTTCTGGAGTAAGAAAAGACCTCTTATCACTTCAGCATTACTCACAAGAATCTATCCCATTGTTACAACAAAATCTGCTATCATTAATGCTCCTGCATGGACCATCCAATGATAAGATGAGGGCCAATGGGTGTAAGCTGGAACATAGGAGGTTGCACATAAATATGAGAAGGAACTTCTTCACAGTGAGGGTGACAGAGCACTAGAACAGGCTGCCCAGGGAGGTTGTTCTCCTTCACTGGAGATGTTTAAAGCCTGCCTGGATGTGTTCCTGTGCAACTAGGTCTAGGTGCTCCTGCTGTGTCAGGGGGATTGGATTAGGCGATCTTTTGAGGTCCCTTCCAATCCCTAATGATTCCATGATTCTATGATCTCTTGGATGAAATAATAGACAAAGAAACCAGAAGGAAACAAAGCTTGTTAGAATGATGTCAGATGTAAATGATCCTATAAGAGAGAGAGGGTGTGATTGTCTTTTCTTACCCTTTTCCTTCTATTTTGAACATACAGATTTCAGAGTAAAGGCTTTTCTTACCACACACATCACAGACTTAATCAGCTTGATACGGCCTTGATTGCTGTGTTGTACAACCAGCAGATACTAGTCTTTGCTGTGTTTTCCAGCTCCCTACATGAAAGACTCAAAATAGCTGGTTCTTTCTGCCCCTTCCCCTAGGAGACTACTGCATATTCTGTTTGCTCTCATTTGATGTATAATTCTGGGTGATTATTCCTTATGGCGCTGTGTGACTAATTACCAGCGTTGTAGCACTTTCTAGCATCATAACATCTTTTCTGTTTGTGTCTTTGCATCTCAGAACAAGGCCATTATCACCCTAAGAAATAATCCTATCATTAGAGTATGATGTAGTTGGGCAGAGAGGAAGGTTTGTTAGCTGCTGCTAACGTTAGATTAGTTTTTTTCTTACAAAGCACTCAGTTTAAAGCCCATTGTTTTTAACTGGCACCTTTCCTTAGGCTTCAGTGAACTTTGCACAGGGCATAACTCCAAGACCATCAGAAATATTTAGGGAGCTAAATCTTCTTGATTTCATTGGAACTTATTTACAGACCTGGCCCTGGCATCTTGCACACATGTTACAGGGGAAAAACACAGCACACAGAAAATGTGGAAAACTTTAAGGCTTCTCATGAGTGTAGAGCTACTGCACTCCTTCATCTTCATCCTCTACTTGCGAACTAATAACCTACTTGGAGTTTCTTCTGAAGTTTCTTGCATCAACACCCTGAAAGCTGCTAGGAATAAATATGTAACTGAATCTAAAGTAGCGTCTGCCATACAAACAGCATGGGGCTTTTTTCAGCTTGTTGCTCTTAGTCTCAACACCTTGTACTTTATAAGCTTCTGCAGAGGACAGGGTTTCATTCAGTAGGTCCCTTCAGAAATCAGAGCTCATGACCATGTGGTGAGAGTAACCAGCTTGCAGTAAACAAGTTTTCTTAAAGGGGAATTGGATAAAAGTGTGTCTGGAGTTAAATGGAAATTATTTTCATGTTCAGAATGTATTAAACTAGTATGTTTGACAAAACAATGACAAGGCACTGAAGAAAAAGGATTAATAGTTTAACAAATTGATTTCTAAGCTAATCAGTAACAACGTTTTGCTGGTGCCAGCCATCTCAAACCGTTGGTGCTCAACTTTATCCACACTTTGGGGGTAGATTAGTGAGACCTAGAGTCTGAAGTGAGTTTTACTTGATCATCAAAAGAAATAATAGAAAAAATGTGCCTAGAAACACACCACAGTCTCGTTGTACTGGGTCTGTCTAGCTTGTGATGCTCACTTCTTGCCAGAGCCTGCAAGTTCATCTCTGTTCTGAGAAGAAACTGTTAATGTGTACCTGAATATCTCTTTGGGGCAACCGTGTTTATTTACAAGGAAGAGGAACACCACTTTATTTCCTAGAAGGCATTTGGAACAAACGCTGTCTGTACCTGCATTACCAGTGAATTCTCATTCTCAAAGTAATCCCTTGCTCTTACTTCTCTTCAAGGCTGTCTTTCAGAATGCATCCCTTTTCTGTTCACTTTTGTGGTGTTTTTTTAAGGTTTCTCTTTGCATATTGATGACTGGAGAAATAATCTCCCACTCCCTGCATTTGCCAACATCTTGCAGGAATGTTTAATGCTACTTGGGTACTACCATGCAGTCTGTTGTTTTGGATGACTTTCTTTCCATCTCCTTGGATTGATTCCTACAAGAAGAGGGATTGATGAGGCCACTCAATTAACTTGATCTTTGATCAGCAAGAACAGAGTCATCTTCTGGCCCAACAGGGTGCAAATATAAAAATAAATGAGTTAATTTTCTGTGAAATCTAAGCTATGTTCCCTATTGCTCAAGGCTTTTCCATCACGATTCCTGCTTAGAGTCACTGAGGTAACATTAGAGCTTAGAGACAGGCAAGAAATATCCTCTGGAAGTCCAGAAGGAGTGATAGTAAGAGACTCTTGGCTGAGGGGGGTCTTCTTTATGTCTTTATATCTAGACAGATATGAGCATCTTTTGTGTTGTCCTTAAAATAATCCTTTATCATGGAGATGTAGCTAGAATAATCATAGTGAAAAATGGGGCTACCCTCGACAGAAATGTGCATTGAATGCTGCGTATGTTGAAGGGATATTTATCTGCATTATTGCAAGGTTGCAGGAAAGTTCAGCACCTTTTCTGTATTCAGCAAAAAGCCTTGGTGAGAGCAGTTTGATGATCTTCATTTAAGCCTCAGCAGAGCACGAGTATGTGACTTGTGTGGCCGCTATGGTTTCTCACAAACAACTCAGCGCTTTGGTCCAAAGTGTTCTGGCTGGGTCTGGAAAGTAGAATACACCTGTTCTCAAGAGTGGGTGCTGAGCACTTGATCATCTGGCTATAAACTCTCCAGAAATTCTAGTTACCAAAGAATGATGTAATCATTGTGGAGGCATCACCTGTCTTTCACAATCTACAGTCCTTTTGCTGCAGATCTCATCCTCTGCTGATATGCACAGCCATCCTCTCCAAAATTGTTCAGGCATTTCATGAAGAGTTAGATTTTGTTAATACTGCTCTGGAGAAGTTCCCTACTGTTGCCCCAGGAGCTGCTGAATTCTCTCAGAGTACACAAACAACTATAGGGCAGCAATGACCATGCTGACTGTGAACATAGAATGAACCGCTGATGGAGACCAAGCCATGATAGTGTCACCGTTGTGGACACAGTGTTAGAAAAAGGTGTGTCAGAAACATCCAGGGAGGTCCTCTTTGGAACCCTCTGATAAAGTCACAGATTCTTTTAATAGCAAGGCAGATGGAGGTGGTGCATTTTGTGTCTGAAGAAAGCTGCCTAACTGGAAGTTTCCTATCTTATCTGGGATTAGACTAAGGAATTTACATATCGCCAGCCTTGGGAGTGAACTCCCACTCTGTACCTTGCTCTGCTAGCGGTGTTACAAACAGGGACACTCCTTTCATCTTGCTGGCATTCAGGCATGGAGGGCTTTCTGTGGGAACTCATGGCACAGGGAGAGGTATTTTGCAGCACAGATTTGGGTGTGTTGGGCTAGCTCACTCTGAGTGCAGTCTAAATTCCACAGAGCCTGACTGAGAGCAGGGGAGTTAGTTTTGTGCATGACCAGAAGGAGTGATAGGGAAGGTTTGAGCCAGGTCCTGGAGCCAAGCTTCTTGTAGTCCCCAGCCCTCCAGCAAGTCTAATCTATCCCAAGCATCTGAGTGTTCCAGACAGCTTGGTGATGTCTCCACTGGGTGTCATTGGGGTTGAAGATGGAGGGGGAAAGTGCACACTGTGAATGGAGCAGCTCTCCACTTAAATATTTGAAGGGTGGGTATCAGGAGGATGGACCCAGGCTTTTCTTAATGTCATCTAGTGATAGGACAAGGGGCAATGGGTGTAAGCTGAACATAGGAGGTTCCATATGAATCTGAGAAGTAACTTCTTCACAGTGAGGGTGACAGAGCACTGGAACAGGCTGCCCAGGGGAGTTGTGGAGTCTCCTTCTCTAGAGACACTTAAAACTTGCCTGGATGTGTTCCTGTGTGACTTGGTCTAAGTGATCCTGCTGTGGCAGGGAGATTGGAGTAGATGATCTTTTGAGGTCCCTTCCAATTCCTAAGGATTCTATGATCTCCCTTTATATTGTCTTTGCTGGACACCATATGACATGGGGATGCCAGAGCAGATTCTCAGAGCCATTCTCACTTTAGGGATCCCATGAGGCTGCAGAAGCCTCTTCCTCGCCTCTCCTGGCAAAGACTAGCAGAAGGCAACCCCCATTGTATCTCCTGTTGCCCAGCAGACAGGACACCTCACAGGAGAAATCCATTTCCTTGCACAGCAGCGCCTGCCAACTGCAAACCTTTCACTGATGGGTGATTTAGCTTCCCTTTGGCTTCAAATTAAGGAATAAAAAGCAAAAGTCTTAATGCAATGGTAGTCAGTGCATTGGCCTTGCAAGTTCTTAAAATTTAAAGCGAAGACAATAAATCTACTGAACCGAGAAGGGATTTCAAAAACGGGGATAGATTTTCTCTTTATTATTTTCCTGGTGATTTTCAAGGCTCACTGAGATTTTATTTCTTACTAATCGTTCTCCCTTCTGAATGAAGAGCTCTGTCACCTCCCAGACTCAGAGCTAGGCATGAATGACTGGCAAGGCAAGGTGAGGGTTAAAGCCATATCTGCCTTCCTCAGGGGACACTCACCCTGCTGCTGGGTCACATGCTCTTTCCTACCTTCTTGCTTCCCCAGATCAAATCGAAATGTTCAAGGTCAGGTGTCCTTAGAAGGGAGATCCACATTTCACAGAAACACGGATTTGCCAGCCGTTACCAGTGACTGATCTGAACCTTGACCTTTCCTGCTGAGGAAGAGCAGTGGAGCACTGCACAGCTCAGCTGTTCCTTTCTGTGAGGCCTCATGATGCTCAGCGTGCCTGAGAAGACTTGAGAACCTCAAAGCCTGCAGACCGTGGGTCTTTCCACTGCCTGAGCCAAGAAGGGCTCAGCCTTTATGAAACCTGGAAAGCAGTGAGCGCAGTGGTTGTCCCACTATGGATGAGGGTCTCCTAGCCAGACAGTGTTACCCTGTCTCAAATCTCCTCAACCCAGCCCATCCTCTTCTAGCCCTGCACATGGTGGTTCCCCATGTGCTGCAGATGGGGACAGCTGGTGGGAAAGGACTCAGGCTCTGTCTGGGATCTCACTCAAAGCTTCTGAACAGCAGGAGATAGCAAAGCAGGTTAGGAAGAGAAAGGCAATGCTAAGGGTTGTAGTCATAGCCTTCTCCTCCTCAGAAAATCCCACTCACCTGGCACAGTTGCTTACTACACCCTAAGACCTGACAGCAGAAGCTGGACCATGAAGTTCAGTAGCCAGCAAAGAGCACAGCCGAGCCCAGCGAGCTGGTCCAGAACTGGCCACCTCAACCCTGGAACAAAAATGGAAACCTGCAACACAGACAAAGCTGCAAAGGGGAGAGAAGCTTCACAAGGATGACGGGGAGAGGCAGAGTGCCTGGGGACGAGTGCTGGGGGAGGACTCAACACCTTCTTTTAGGGCTGGGGAGACAAAAGTTCACCAGAGACTGAAAACGACGTGAGCTCAGAGTTTGCATCAATCCTGGGCCAAAACATGGAGTTTTCTGCAGGTATTTTGCCCAAAAGGTACAAGAAGCCACAACCCCATGTGTGTGGGGGAGCGCACGTGTGGATCAGGAGCTCTGGGCTTTGAAGTCCAGTATTACAGCTGTCCAAATGGGGAAGCGGTCGCTCGCAGCACTGCTCCAAACCCTCAGCGTGGAGTGCACTGAGGTAAAGTCTTCATCTTCCTGGTGTGTGCCCCTGACAAGCAATGAAATGACACAATGCAGAGTTAATCACAACCCTGGGGATTTATGAGCGTGAAGCTCACTGCCAGCACTGGGAGAAGCCGCCTGTGGGTTTTCAGTCCCAGGGAGCCTCAAGCAGCAGCACAGCACTGGAGGGTGTTGTTGGAGATGGTGTGATTAGGCAGAAGCAAGTGGCTCCAAGCACATGGCCTGCTTCCATCCCAAAATCCTCCCTAAAAACACCCTCCATGCAGGAACCACCCGGGAGGAAGGTGAGGTTTGTGCATGTTGTGGGGAGGGAAGAGCTCAGCAGGACAGAGCAGCAGGACAGAGCCCTGCTCAATGCATGGACTGAACAGGCTGCAGCCTTTATGGCTTCTTTGGGGTGGAAAGTTTAATTTCTGTCGTGAAACACAGCCTGTCCTCTCTGGAGCCCTTGGCATGAAGAGCAGACAAGCTCATGAGAGGGGGAAGAAGCAGTGGTGCGCAAGGTGGCTGCTGGCTGCCCAGCTAGACCTAGCTGGATCCCATTCATGGGTCAGTGCTCTCAAAGGTGAATTTCTCACCATGGCAGGAGCTATCAGATCCTGGACAGCTCTGGCCACCCCATTCCACTGAGTGTCTTTACACAACAAATCACCAAAAGCAGTGCAGAGCACACAGTGCTGCTTGTGACCCAGGGCAGGAATGGACAGGTCAGGAGCAGCTAATGCAGGCACCTGAGTCTTCTGGTGGGTAAGCTGGGCAGAACCCAGTCACCTAAGGCTTGTTTCAGAAATACCAGTCAGGAACCTGTTGCACCCTGTCCCCTCAGGATGTGGTTCTCCCTGTGGTGCTCCACACTCCACAAAAACCCATTCATGGCCATCTTTCATCTGCCCATGCTCTCTGCCTCCCCTCTGCAGGCTCGCAGACAGCGAGGCAGCACCTCTGAAGGGTGGGACACCAAGACCTCTCTGGGTATAAGCACGTGTGCTCACTCTAGAAGGTGGCCAAAAATCCCTTCCCTCTGCAAATTTGTGCCGGCTACCAGGAAGTGATCCTGTTGTCATTCAACCTGTGAATGAAGGGATGATCTCCACAAGTCCGTGCCAGCTTCACCTCTGAACCACATGGTACAGCCCAGCATCATGGAACGATTTGCTCTGCCCCAGCGCCCTACATTGGCTCCTGCCCATCGCAGCATCACTTCTCACCCCCTTGCCAGGAGCAAGGTCACTGTCTGTCCGGTCCCATAGTGATGGGCGTTGTCTTCTGCTACTTGCCACAGCCGCCTCACTGGTGATGTGACCAGCAATGAGTGCGGCACCACCCCAACCATTTCTGTTGGGGCACAGCCTGTGGAATATGACCAACAGCTTCCCCGGTCTGGGTACCCTCTGCCCACCTTAAAGTGCTCCCAGTTACCAGGAGGCATCTCTTTTACTTCTGAGGAGACATCCCCACACATGGAACACTTTGCATGTGGCAACAGGCATGAGCCGTGCCCAAACCTCCACCTGCAGCAGCTTTCTAATGCCCCACACTGCTCCAGGGTCCCAGATGTTTATATCTGCTCTGCAGTGTTTATGGGGAATCACCCACTGCAGAGCAAACATCCAGGTTAAACCCCCAACACTGGGTTTGCCTTCACTCACCAGCACCAGCTCCTCCATCCTGCAGATCCAACCAGCCCTGTCCCACACATGTGGGACAGATCTGTGAGGAGACACCCTGCCGAGGACCAGGGGACCATGCATGCAGTGACATCGTCAGGCTGCACATCAATAACCTGGGACTCCAGGTTTTCTCTTTTGCTGCCAGCCCAAGCCTGAAGGCTTTACAAAGAGCACAGCAGGGCTGAGCATTTAGTCAGATCCCAGCACGAGCCAACCCAGATTTTTATGTCCGTGTGAAAAAACGACCAGTTCCTCGCCAGCACGGGGGAAGTTAGATGACGAGACAGGAAAGGGCACTGAATTTTGCTTTAAAAGAGTTCTTTTCATTCGCAAGCTGTGCCATTAAAAGCTTCAAAACCTGACAGTGACACCCGGTAGCGCCTCAGCAGATCACGCAGGGTCTGTGCTGCTCCGAGGCAGACACGTCTCTTCACCCGCTTTCCCCAGCCACCTCTCGGCAGTTGTCTGAATTTCCCCCAGCCACTCAGTTATCTGATGAGACAGTCCCGAAGCCGGTACTGTTGACTCCTTAAATAATGCCCAGAGCTGCTTATTGATTGGAACGTGCCCCCCACCCCCTAAAGGACCTGAGTGTAATCTGGCTCTGCACAGCATCACACAAGCACCGCCGAACGACAGTGGCAGATCCTGCCAGCCGCTGAGATGGAGAATCTTGTCATCAGCCGTCTGCATCCTGCTCACATCCAGACGGAACCCTGCGCCCTGTCTTCTGGGCTCGTGAGCCTTTTTACTCCCTCCATGGCAGTGCAGGCTGAAGATGCTGGGCTGGAGAGACACCAAACTGAGTTGCCCACCAAACCAGAACCACCTACTGAGTGCTGTGGGTGATAGATACAGAGGGGTTCCTCTGCCACCAGTGGGTTGTGGAGGCTGCACCATTTGTTCAGGTGAGCCAGCACTTTATCCTAGGGCTGGTGGCTTTCACTAAGTTGGGCAGAGGGGCCTGAGGCCAGAGTGATGTGCTCCGTGTAGCCCAGCTAACGGGTGCTCATCAGGGGTTGCCTTGGACAGGAGATGTTCCCTGAAATCTACTCCCATGAGATGCTTTCCAAAGACATGTGTGCAAGGCCAAAGCTACCAGGACTCCACCCTGGAGTTGTGAATAGGTCTGTGTCAGGGAAAGCTGAATAAAGTAGTCTATTTCTTATGAAAAATCACTCAGCCACACACAGCAGGAATGACTTGCTTGGAGAGAAAGAAGTGATTTTGCCCACTGGAGACCAAGACGTGATTTTGTCCACTACTGTGAAGCTGCAGTCGGTCCCACAACACTTGTGACCTTATAGCACATCCCATCTGCCCAGTCAGGGACCTCCACTGCTGAGTCGTGCAGCTGTCTAACCCCTTACCCAGGACACGTGGGCATCTCTGGCTTGCCCTGCCTCATCTCTGCTGCTCACAGGCACCATGTCCCCATGCCAGTCAGCTCTGGCTGCACCCATCTTTAGAGCCTCCCTGTTAGCTGTCCTGTTTGTGGGCTGGGAGAAGGTGAAGCTGAATTTCCCAGGGACTCACCTGATACCAGATACTGAAGCTGTAAGAAAGGCACCAAATGTTGCAGCAGAATTAAAAGGTTTTGCCCAGTGTTGCTCCAGGGATGCAGAACCCCAGGGGATGTGGGGGAGATAGCTGGAAGCAGGTTAGCTGAGACCAGCCTCCCCCAGCATGAGGCACGTAATGGAGTGGCACAAAGGCAAGTGAGCTAAATATTAAACCCTGGCAGATCAAGCCAGGAAAGACTTGGAGGAGCAGCTTGCTAATGGTGTAAAAGCTGGTAATAAAAGCTTTTTCAAATACATCAGAAGGAAAGAGCCTGCCAAAAAGTCTGCAGGGCCAAGAGATGGTGAAGATGTAAGAGAAACACTCTGTGAGGAAAAGGTCACGCAGATTAATTATCTGCATCATCGTTCGCAGGGAGAACTGCATGAGGTCCCCGTGCCAGAGCAGTTCTTTGGGGATGGGTGTCTGGGAAGCATTTCAAACTGAGACATCAATCAGAAACAGGAGCAAGTCACCAGGACCAGGTGGGTTGCACTCAGTGGATATGAGGAACCCAGTGGTGGCATCACTGAGCTCTTGAGCTGCAATTGTCCTTGCAGTTGGGAGGGCAGCTGTGGCACCTTCTGAAAAGGGCTTCAGAGGGGATGCAGGTGGGCTGACTAGGGGCTGCCTCTGTCCCAGGTGAGGAGTGCAAGGTCTGTGGAGATGCAGTGTTAGTTTATTAGACTGAATGACCGTGGTGAGTAAAACCAGAGCGGTTGTCAGCACACAGTCCTGGAAATCTGCTATCAGTGCTGCAGGACTTGTGTCCCCAAGACTGTCTGTTTGTCACACCTACCCCAAGCCTGCTGTCTTGCTCACAAACCTGTGTGTCTGGAGAGGGGGAGAATGTGCTACCGGGCACCTATCCTGCTCCTCAGCCTTGACCCAACTGGTCATTAACCTCCTGGGTTGGCTCAGCTCCTTGCCCTGGTTTAGATGCTTCTCTCAGGATGAGTGGAGTTGTGCCTTAGACGTGCTTCTCTCCTGCTCCCATTTAGGGACTTGTAGATGGCCAGGTACCACATGAGCAGCTGCAGTTTGGGAAAAGGAATCATAGAATCATTAAGTTTGGAGAAGACATCTGAGGACATCAGTCCAACCATCAATCTGATACCACCGTACCCACTAAATCATGTCCCAAAGTGACACATCTACATCTTTTTTGAACACCTCCATGGCTGGGGACTCCACCACCTCCCAGAGCAGTCTGTTCCAATGTTCGATCACTCTTCCAGCAATTTTTTTTAATATCCAGTTTAAACCTCTCTTGGCACAACCTGAAGCCACTTCCTCTTGTTCTATCAATAGTTACTTGGGATAAAACACCAACACTCACCTCTCTACAGCCTCCTTTCAGGTAGTTATAAAAAGGTCTCCCTTGAGCCTCCTTTTCTCCCTGAGGGAACTCCTCAGCCACTCCTGGTAAATCGCAGACCCTTTACTAGCTTTGCTGCCCTTCTTTGGACACCACAAGGAGTAGCTGGAAAATAAAATGGCAGATTAAATTCAGAACCAGTGAAGAGAAGGGGCTGAACATGAGAAAGAACAAGGCTACATGGGTGAGCACAGGGATGGACTGGCTCATACTGCTGAGGGAGGCAGACACGTAGCACCATGGAGAGTGCAAGGAAACCATTGCTCAGGGGCTCTCCAAGAGGCAAGGAAGGAGAAGAGCAGAGAACAAAACACAACACCTCGTTTTGCAGCCATATGATCCTGATATTCACGATGCATCGCCGCCATGAGACAGGGAAACACAGATGATGAGGGCACCAAGAGGCAGACCTGAGGATTAGGCTGTGGACTGTCTTCACCCAAGTGGAAAGAAATAAATCCTCTGTGGTGTGGGGAAGGTGTGAATGAAAGAGGTTTGACAGCAGTTAGTAAAACCAGCTGCAGCACCAGGCAGGGAACGCTGGTATTTCTCACACTGCAGGAGCTGAGGTTACCCCATGGGAAGATCAGGTCAAACCACCCATAATTGCTCTGTGGGATTCATGGCCACCTGATGCTGTGAAAATGAAAATGTCTTTGGGCTCAGATTGGGATTAGGAACCATTGAAGCACAGGATCACAGTCAGATTTAGGCTGGAAGGGTTATCTGAAGGTCTCTGGTCCAGCCTCCTGCTCCATGTAGGTAGAGCAGGCTTCAAAGCTCAGCAGGGTGCCCACACAAGCTTTAAAAATCTCTGAAGGTGGAGAAACTGTCTCCCTGGGGCACCTGCCACAGGGCTGCACTGCTCTTGTGGTGAACAATAGTCTCCTCACGTCCTCATGGAATTTCCCTTCTTGTAATTGGTGTCCTCTGCCCCTGGCCCTTTCCCTGTACGACTCCAACATCAGGGCTCCATCCTCACTAAACTGCCTCCTTCCAGCAGTGGGGGACAGACATTTGATTCTTCCTTCTAAAGTTTTCTCTGCTCAAGCTGAACCAGACAGGTCCCTCAACTGAGCTTCACACGTTACAGGCTCAAACCCCCTGAGCATTGTGATTTCCTTCTCTGCCTCTCTGGTACTGGGAATCCAAAACAGGACTTGAGAAATGTCATCTCCAGGGTAGTTTCCGTCTTCAGACAGAAGGGAACACACGTCCCCTCAGCCTGCTGGCTTCGCTAATGCAGCCCGATATAAACTCAGCATTCTTCGCTGTAGGGGCTCAATGGGGAGTCCGTGCCACAGGGTGGCCCAGAGGCAGGCACACTCTTGGAAAGGACAAAAGCTGTTGTTAGAAGATCACAGCAGAGAAGACTTCTGTCTACACAGCCAAATTCTTTCCACAGGTACTCATCCATGACAAGTAAAGAGACACCAAACCTACCCTCAGAATGAGGGTCTGCATCTGCAGGGCAGGCATCCCGGATCTCCAGTCAAAGGACATTGTAATAGTTAAGCTCTGCTCCAAGAGCTTGGATGCACCATGTAACAGAACCCGTGTGGGCAGTGTGGGCACGCGGTGGAGGTTTGCACCGTGCTTATGCTGCCCAGGCAGCAGCATTATGGTTTCTCAGGTTGGGTCTGTCCCAGCACGCACTGAGCTCTGAAAACACACCAATAAATCTGGAGCCAATGCAGGGGCTCTGTGTTTAACAGTTATCCCTGTAGGTCTGTGAGTCCTATCCTTCCCTTTCTCCTAGTTTGCTGGCTCAGATATCTACAGCCACAAAAAAGTGGTGCAGTTTGCAGTGAAACACCCGGGAATGAGCATGCTGCTCAGCACTGCTCCGTGTTGCCCAGGGTGGATGCTCCAGTCCACAGTGTCCCACGGGACACTGGAAAGATGAATGTTGATCCTGGCTCTCCAAGGGGACTGGATAGGTCTGTGTTCATGGGTGAATCTCTGCAGATCTGCAGTGAAGGGTGAGAAAGAACTCAGAAGGGTGAGAACAGCACCCAGGCTGTTTGTCCAGGTAGACTAAGGACATCCCAGCTGTCTGCAAAGAGAGCTCAGAGGTCACAGCCACGGTTGTAACTCTGGGAGTGAAGCCCCGGACTGAAGCTGCTCCGGCAGTAGCTCAGCTGAAGGATATGGAGCCTGTGCTGAGGCGCCAGCACAAACCACAAGAAAGCCGGGCTGGGCATCTTTGTAGCACTCCAAGCCTGACAATTAATGCACACAAGCCACTGAATTATAGGCTGGAGACACTGGGAGCCCAAATGGCAGCTAACGAGTGCTGTTGATTGGCTTTCCGGAGGCCATGGAGACACAGACACTTATTCTTAGAGACAGGGATCCCAGAGGGACCACAGCGGGCACAAGTGTCTCTCCACAGCACTCTGTCCCGGCGCTGGCAGCTGCTATGGTTCCCCTCTGTCGGAGGGAAGGGGTAGCAGTGAGCCCTCACTCCCCACAGTTCGTTCAGCCTCAAACATGTCAACTAACATTATCTCCTCCCTTCATGCCATAAACCTCCACCCTAAAGAGCATAACTTGCCCCAAGCGGGGTGGGTGTGAGGCTCTGGAGGTGCCAGTGCCATGGCAGCTGGGCAGAGCTGAAAGGATGCTCTTTCAGCAGCAGCTCTGGAAGTGCAGATACAGGAGATGTGGGACAGCCAGGTGTCCTTCAGATGTTGCAGGAAAATGACCAGTGTCAAGAACTCATATGAAAGCATCACATCAGCACTCCTGTGCAAACCCTCATGCACCACTGTTTCCAAACACAGGACCCAGTGCAGGAACATGTTTGCAGCCAGAGCCCTCACACTGACGGCTAATCGCTGCAACTGTTTGAATCCTGGATTTTCTCTCCATCTCGCCAAAGCAGAGGCCGTGTGCTGCCGTCCTTCCTTCCATCTCCGTGCTGGATTTTTCCTCCCTGATTATTTCTGTGTTTATGCTCTCCAAGCACCAGCCAGGCATGAGCCTGGCTGCTCCCGCTGCAGGTCAGCTCCAGCACAGACTGGAGCAGCCGAGGGCGATGAGCTGGAAAATCACACCCCAGACCCAGCACCACTGCTTCAAGGTCAAGGCAGTCCTGTCCAGGTCTCTGGCTCTGGGGTGACTGCATCACCCTGGAGAGCAAGTCTGGTGCACACAGGATGAACTAGTTCAAACACTGGACCAGAGCAGCACCCCCTGGGGCAGAACTGGGCAGCCCAGGGCACTCCTGTGGGTTCCTGCAGTGGCTGAGGGACAGATCTGGGACTCACACAAAGGCATCGCTACAATAAGCATGTTTGCAGGGAAGGATTTATTTGCCAATGCAGAAAGCAAATCCCACCAATGAAACGCATGACTGGACATCTGAGGGTGTCCCCAAACTTGGTGCTGTGCTGCTCAGTGCTCACAACACAGAGGTATTTGGGTAGTGCTGAAAACACTTATTTACTTATTTATAAGACTGTCTTCAGCTTTTTGGTCAAGGAGGGAGTCTGCACCTTTGGCAGGGTCCCCAGCCAGGGAGTGAACCTGTGTGCCTTGGTCACCTCAACCCTGCTGAGATTCTGGTTCAGCTGGACATGCAACAGGGACCTTCCCCAGCTCTGCTTGTCCCTGAAATCCCTGCTCTGACTCTAGCTCAGCGTTGCCAACCTTGCACTTGCCAATAAAACCGGGTCTGCGATGTGTGAGAGTGCAGCGAGCTTTTTGGGTTGTGGGGTTTTGTTTTGTTTTCTGTTTCCAAGTGAGCACCGATTTTTTTCTAGGTGCAGCACAACAAAGCAGAGAAATCTCAAAGCTTCCCAGAGCCAAATCAAGTGAGAGGCAGCACGAGGGCAGGAGCGGGTTCCAGTGCCTCATCACCCTCATTAAGCCACTTCTTCCTAACTTCTAACCTAAATCTCCCCTCTTTCTGTGTGAAGCCATCACCCCTCATCCTGTCACTGCAAACCACTGTAAGAAGTCTCTCTCTCTCTTCCTTGTAGGGCCCCTTCAGATAGTGGAAGGCTGCAATGGAGCCTTCTCTTCTCCAGACTGAGCAGTCTCAGCTCTCTCAGTCTGCCCTCACAGCAGAGGTGCTCCAGCCCTCTGATCACCTTTGTGCCCTCCTCTGCACCTGCTTCAACAGCTCCATGTCCTTGTGTTGGGGGCTCCAGAGCTGAATCCAGTGCTGCAGGTGAGGTCTCAGTAGAGCTGAGCAGAGGGGCAGAATCCCTTCCCTTGACCTGCTGGACATGTGTCCCTGGACATGGTTGGCTCCTGGGATGACTGGTGTTGAGTTTTGATTTACCAGCACCCCCAAGTCCTTCTCCACATGACTGCTCGCCAGCCATACTCTACCCAGTCTCTATTGGTGCTGTACCCTGGCCTTGGTACAGAACTGTGCACTTGGATTTGTTGAACTTCATGGTGTTGGCCTGGGCCCACCTCTCAAACCTGTGAAGGTCCCTCTGGATGGACCCCTTGCCCACCACTCAGTTTGGTGTCACTGGTAAATTGCACAACACAGATAGTGAAGAGATACCTGAGATTCCTGCTGCCCTGGGGTGGAGGGACTGTGCCGACTCAAAGCTAAGAGCTTTCCAACAAGGCTAATATCTCACTGTGCAAAGCTCTGCATGTCAGAGAAGCAGGAGAAACGGTTGTGGATCAAGGTGATGAAAAAACCCCAATAATACTGGATATCGCATTTCTGGGGTTACAGGCGGTAAAATGAAAGAAAGGAGGAAGGTGAGAAGGAGAATGAGCAGCCCAAATGATCAGATCATGGTCGTTTTAATCAAGTAATTAAAATACTTTCTTCCTGCTGGGGAAAGAACATAAACCACAGACTTTTGGGGCATTTTTTCCCCAGTGCTATTGCTTTCCCCTCAATAAATTTCACCCCTGATTGAGCTTAGTGCTTCTGGGCTCTGGCAGATGTCTCTGAACAGCTCCAAGGCTGCGGTGATTTGCCCAGGATGGTGATTTTAGGACGAATGCTGCAAGTGATGGAGAAGGCTGGGGGTTGGACTAGCTGACCTTTAAAGTTTCCTTCCAACCCAAGACTACTCTGTGATCCTGTGAAGACACCAAGGGGTAAGGAGGGCACTACTTCAGCAGTGTGGAGGGTCTTCACGGAGCAAAACCATGACCTGTAGCCATATCACGCAGCAGCAGCTAGTACCAATGACTGATGCAAAGCCACTGGGCCCATCAGCAAAGCAAAGCACGCACTCACTTGCAGAAGTGAAGACCAGTGATGGCCATGGACAATGTGAAGTCCAGCCAGGCTCTTCCCTGCTATCTACAGAAGCCGTTTGGCTCAGAGGACTCCCATGAGGTGACCCTTGTCTATATACAGGTGTTCCTGAGATCAGGATTCATGCAGTACGTGTGGCTGGACCCGTGCAGTACAGACATTTGTCTTCATTTTCATAATGGCAAAGAGTTTGTCTCCCACCTTCTCCTGGGCACCTCCCTTGACAAACAGCCTCTTGTTTGCAGGTGCTTGAAAACCACCACGGCTCCTCATCAGGAGCGAGTGCCTCAGAAGCAGACTTTCCAAAGTGCTCTGAGGTAATGATTAGATTATTTGGGGATGACAAACCTCCCTGGAAAAGTTACAGGGACAGTGCGTTGGCACTCGGTCAAAGCTAAAGAGCACTGGATCCAGCAGCATGGAGGAAGGAGAAATACCCCAGCTAGCTCGAATAAATCAGACATTACGGTTGTTTCTAAGATGTAATTTAGACAGCCTGACGTTACGGTATTTCTTGGGATAGGCTGACTGAAAGGAGTTCAGGAATCTGAAGTATGGGTGATGAGAAATTATCTTGGAACCAGTGTATTCACTGTATTGAGAATAGTGGTAAGATGCCCATAAATCTTTCTAAGAGCATTTCAGGTACTTTTATGACTCTTGCATGGGATTTATTGCAAATTTTCAGGGAAAAAAAAATAATTTAAAAGGACATTGTCAAGCACTTTTTATAGCTTTTATTTATTTTTTAATCTCCATTGTTCACAGAGCCCTCCTCAGCGCTGGGAAATGCAATCCTGCCCGGTTACATCTAGCAGACAATGAATTCTTCCTTCTCTCTGGTATGCTGAGCAGACCCAGAGGTGTGTCCTGGGCTCCAGCTGGATGGGGCAAAGTGGACTGGGTCTCCATCCTGCAGAGCTACAGAGCACCACACATGCTGCAGCAGCTCCCCACAGCTGGGCACCCAAGTTTTAGCAGCTGGTGTGATGGATTTTGCTGGGGGGGGGCGGGTAGCAGCTGGTTTTCCCATTGGATTTAAAAGCCCATTTTCCCTGTGGTGTTGAAAGACCCCGTGCAGCCCTGGTATATCCCAAAGGCTGCCCTGGAAAGCCAAGCAGACAAGGGCCAATGCTGCTAGAGGCTGTTCCTTAAATCTGGGCACAGCACCTGGGGAGGAACGGGTCTGATTTTTAACTGATTCCACCAGGACCATTTCTTACCAGTGCTGAAACCAGACCCAAATCATACCCAGACTGGATGTTCCCTAACTCAAATCGAGATGTTTTCCAAATCTGCAGCAGTTCTGGCCAGAAATAGAACCCCAGAGCTTTGGCTCCTGCAGCCTTCTTTGGAAAGCCTGAGTTTACTTAGCCTTCCCTGGCCTTCCTATTATTAATTGAAATGCTGCTCTTGAGACCAGTCATGCTGTGCTGGTGTCTCCTCTGCCCCATGATAGCAATCCAGAGCAAACCTGGACCCTCTGTTCTCTGTGCCTCATGCTCAGGACCCACAGTGCCCGACAGGGATGAGCCTGGAAGCTTCAGTACCTCTGCCCTGGTGTGGGCAGTGGGGAAGGAGCTGCCTACAAGGGCTCCATCCAGGGAGGAGAGATGCTGGAGCCAGAGGATGGAGTGGGAGGGTGGACCAGAAAGCATCACTTCCAGCCTGAATCCTTCATGAGCCTGGACAGCCCCTTCCAGCAAACCCTTCCAGTAACACCCCCAGGAGGCCCTGCAAAGAGGAAAAAGTTAAACACATTAATCAGAAAAGTCTGGCTCTTTGCCTCTTTCTTTGTCATCATCACTGACCCTTCCAGCTTTGTGGAGTTTTTCCCTCCTTCTCTCTGCCATAAAGTGCTTTTCATTCAGTGGCTGTTGTTCCTTTAAACACTTCATGAAAGCTCATAAAACCATGCAGGAACCAGCAGCCGTCTTCTTCTTAGAAAGCAGCTCGTGCCAGCAAAGCAGAAAAAAAGTCTTGCTCGAGTGGTGCAGAGAACAGGGAAGAATAAAGCAAGCAAGAGAGCGAGCAGGGGCGCAGGGAGGAGGAAGGCTGGTTTTCACGTGTCCAGAACATTTGTGCTACCAGCACCAGTGTGACCATGAACATCAGCATTTTCCAGGCTTGTTCCACAGAGCCCGTGAAATCCAAGTGACAAAAATGGGCTCCAACAACTGCAGCTGTCAATTACCAGAGCCACGGCATGCTGAGAGCAGAAGAGCAGCGTGGACACCACCCCTCCTGTGGCCTTGCTTCAGCACAGAGGGATTGGGATGGGAGAGGAGGAGGATGTGCTAAGCCTGCACATGCAGCCTTGGAGGAGCCACCCTCCTCCTGCGATGCCTTTTTGAGCAGTTGGGCTGCAGGAAACCGAAGCTGCTCCCAGCTTTGCCTGCAGCCCTCTGGAGAGGAGGCTTCGGTCAGCAGGTTGTCATCAGCACAAGTCCATGATGAACGTTTCTTGGGCCACCCTGTCTTCTTGCCATAAGGAGGGTTTGACCACCTCTGTCCCAGTGCATCAGAGAAATAAGCTGCGCTAAAAAGATGCTCAAACTCCAGCTCATAGTCCCCTCTTTCCCCAGGGCACCAGGGCCTTGAGCCCCAGCAGCTCCTCAGAGAGGGCAGGTGGGTGGGTTTTGAGCTGCAGACGTTCAGCCGACTTGTGTGGAGAAGCAGCTCTGATGCATTTTCTTTGCACATGGCATTCCTTAGCTTGGTCTTGCTCATCTCCTCCTGACAGAAGACCCCAAGAGCTGGTGGCATCAATTTCCCAAGAAAGGGAAGTCTCTCCTTGGAGTAGAATCACAGCAGCTAAAGCGCTTCCTCTGCAGGTTCATGAGTTTGTTTATTTCTGTTGCCTTTTATCTGGTAACTGATCTATTTTCTTGCATTTTCCACAGTGTCATTGGAAGCTGAGGCTCACAGTGGGCTCAGCAATTAGTGGTAGCACAGAAATATAAGGCAAAAACAAGTATTGCTAATGAGCTGACACATTAAACAATGAGTCACACTTCCATAAGGAGCCCAAATCGAGTTATAACCCTAAATAAACAAGCTGTGAGAAACAGTTTACAAAATATGAATGTGTTACTTATTTAACTGCTGTTGAGAAGCTGTGATCTGAACCCTGAGATGTATTTAAGTATCTGAAGCAAACAGTCAATGTGTGGTTTATCAGAACGATACGCTGGAGGCTGCCACAGTTGGGATGGATGGACCCTGCAGCACAGGGGGCTTGGGGTCATGTCCTCCAGCCCCTCATCCATCTGTGGACCTGGCAGGCACTGCCCTTCACCAGGGGAGAGAGGTGACGCAGCCTGTGAGCCAAGAGATACTGCAGGTGGGAATTTTCCCCTTTGCAGAGGTATCTCAGCTCAGTGTCAGCAAACTGGGATATCTCAGGCTCCTGCAGAAAGTCATCACAGTGTCAGGCAGAGCCCCATGACTTCATTTGGGATCTAAAAGGCAAAAACTGAAGAGAAATTATTAGTCCTAAATCAAACAAGAAGCTTCCTGTGGCTTTTGTTCCACGGCAATGGGGAAATGAACCACTCTGAGTTAACCAGAAATAACTCCCCCCGCTCCACATAAAGCAGATTTGGGGTTTGAATCTTTTCTCCTCTTAGTTTTCCTCTTACCCCTTCAACAAGGTCAGCTTTTGCAGGTGTGAAATGGAAATCTGACATTATCCTCCCCAGGTCCCATTTTGCTTTCAGCCACAATGATTTGTTGATGTGCAGAAAACTCTGGGTCTTTCCCCCAGAACAACACAGGATTTATTATCCATGGAAGTGTTTCCTGCAGCTCTTGCACTAAGGGACCACAGGCTTTTGGCAAAAGGTCCTCACTGTTCAGCAATTAAACTTTGGCATCACCGGGACAAGGTCCCGTCTCAGAGGCAAGTCCCTCTTCTCCACATATCAATGTCCCACCAGGTGTGAGATGTATCAGCAGCTGTTTGCAAGCTCAGAGAAGTTCATAGGCAAGTGCCCAGCAGCTACTTGTGCCTTGGAGGAGATGGAGAACATCCTCTGGATACCCTGACAAGGCAAGGAGAGAGCAGGGATAGTCATCTCAAAGTCAGCTATAGCGCCTCTACTCCTGAGCACATGCACTGCCTGCCCTGAGATTGGCTCTCTGGGAACACAGTTCTCCTGTGGTGGTGGAACAGCCATAGTGGGTTATCAATTCATCATCAACAAGTTTATTCTCAAATATCTGTCCATGTTTGCAGTATGGCCAGGCTGCCCCAAGTCAGAGATCAGCAGGCTGCAGACTGCTTAGTGTAGAAAGACTGTGGGTTCCTGCTCGTGGCTGCACACCAGGAGCTGCACAAATAGGATTCAGAGGAGACCAGGAGAGCACCAGCCCGTGCATAAATGTGAGGAGTGTGGAGCTGGCTGACAGACTGAGGCAGGTCAGGGTCAAGTTTTCCTTCCTGTTCCAGGACACCACAGAGGCTGTAGTGATGCTCATAAGCAGGACCTGGCTGGGACACTTTCCGAGGACAGACATGTCTCCCTGTCTCCATTTCTCACGTTTAAAGTCCCTAGAGGAGCACGGGCACACAGAAGTCTGAGAGAGGGTGGTAACACCCCACAGTGGAAGTAATTTGGAGAGAGGAGGTGGTATTTATCCCAAAAAGGGGACAGAGCATGTGCTGGACATGGGTAGCATTTCCCTGCCCTCCAGCCTGGCAGTCAAACCTCCTCAATGAGAAATTGGGAATCTCCAGCCAACGGGTGCCACCAAGACAGAAGGGCTGGGACGTGGGGATGGTTCAGCTGTGTTCCTTGAGCAGCAGAGGTAAAACTCAACCTTGTAGCACCCTGCTGCTCTGAGGCATCCTCAGCAGAAACTCTGTGGGTGACCACACCAGCACAGCCCTGAAGCCCCACCAAAGGCTAGTCCCCTGCCTCACCTCTCTGCACTGGCTCTGCCAGTGTCACCAGAACCAGCTCTGGGTTGTACCACCCCCACACCACAGCTGGACCACAGGAGAAGCTTGGAAGTGTGGTGGCAGCTCTGATCTTTCCTATACCCTTCTGGAACCCATCCCATCCTCCCACCCATCTTCCCAGGCTCTCCAGCCTCTTGCATCTCTGTGGCCTGCTCCTCTGCCCCCAGAATCACAGGTGCTGGGACAAGCTTCTGGGCTGGCAAGATGAAGAGGTTTCAGGAGAATGTTGGCAATAAAATAAACCCCAGTAATGGCAAAGGGTGCTGCTATGCAGAGATGGTAAAATGGCTTCTAACAAGGGAGGAGAGGCAGTGTGATCAGTGAGTATTTCTGTTCTGTGTATTTGGAAGGAAGCACCTGCTCCACGCAAGGACAATGAAGTGCTCTTCAGCCTCTTTGTCTCTAAGCAGAATGTCAAACAACCTCTACATGGGACATTTTCAAATCACCCTAAAAATAATGGTAATCTCAATAATCAGTCTAATTTCACATGTCAAGAGTCTGAAAAGAGCTGGTTGAGGGTTTCTGCAGCTCTCCAGTGTTGACACGCGGTGATACTATGACCAGAGAAATGAAGTGCCTCACACCGGGTGGGTCCAGAGCTCAGAATCTGCCTGGCCCCATATGCACCAGAAGAGCACAGACAGGTTCAGCAGCTGCTGCAGAGACACAGCTATGGGGAGCTGCTCACTGAAACTGGTGTTTGAGAGGCTGAACTGCCTTTGTGGATGTCTCGCTCTTCTAATTATCCATCACTCCTTCCCTAGGTATGGGGGCTTGATATGGGGTTTGGTGGCTCCAGACTGGACACAACCAGAAAAGCTCTCTGGAGACCATCCACACCATGGTGCTCCAGAGGAGGTCTGTAGATGCAGTACCTGCTTGTTTTTATCCAGTTCTATGGAAGTATCTCAGGTCCAGCTCATGCATGATCATGGTACAGAGGCATCAAGAGGGGAGAAGATGATGGGGACCTGTTCCTGCTTGGTGCTTTCCATCTACAGGGCTGATCACTGCCCCTGCAGAGCAGATGTAGCCAAGTTTACCATCCTGCTTTCTGGGAGGCAGTGGAGCACCAAGGTGGTTCAATATGGCATTACTTTGGAGCTCATGTCTCCCACACATATAGGTCAGCATCAAGGGTATGAGATGTCTGCCCCGTGGTACATGAGCAGCTCAGGGCAAGATAATTCATCTGCAAATGCCCTTTTGTCCCAAATGTCTGGGAGCAGCCCCAGAGATCCACCTGGATGGGAGAAACTCATATTTGACCATTTTGAGTGTCTGTCTTTCCCCACACATAAGGACATTAGAGTGGTTGGACTGTGCTGAGCACAACCTCCATCAAACCCCTGGGCCACCTCCAACCAGGTCAGCAGCAGATGCTCAGAGATGCAAGGCCAGCACTGAGACATCCTTTCCCATGGTATTTCTTCTGGCTTCTGAGAACTGATGATTCAGGGACTCCCAGAGCTACATGTAGCATCTGGGTCAGCCCAGCAGGACCTTTGGTGGCCACTGGTGGCCCAATCACGCAGGAATTTGTCTAACCTGCCTTTCCAGACGTTCACATTTTCAGTCTTCATGCCATAGTGTGGCAATGAGTTTCACAGTCTAATTACACACCGCAAGGAAAAGCACTGCTGAGGCATGACCTGGAATGCTGGGTCTGGTTTTGGTGTCTGGATTTTCTAGAGGTTGTGGAAAGTTTGCAGATGCTGAAGAAAGTGACACAAAAGTCACAGACCTGCCGAATCACAGAGGTTGGAAAAGATCTTCAAGATCATAGAGCTCAAGCATCTTCCCGACACTGATGAGTCCTCAGATAAATTCTAACCCTGAGCACTAACCCTATCCCATCACGACACTGTGTCTACGTGGATTTAAATACTTCCAGGGAGGGGAACTCCACCACTGCTCTGGGCAGCCCATTCCAGAGCTGGAGCAAGTACCTTGTTGGGGGGGACACCAGGGAAGTACAACTCAAGAGGAAGGACAGACACGTTGTAAATTGGAAGGGGATTAAACCACAAGTCTGGCAGAGCTCCTCAGTCTACAGAGGCAGAACCCAAGGTAGAACCATCTAGAACCACATTTGTTGGAAAGAAGGCACATGGCTTCAGTGCAAGGGAGTTGAGTGCAGAATGAGGAGGCTCCATCTCTTGATGCTTCTGCAAAGACAATGAACAGGATGCTCCAACACGCCTCATACCCTTATCTGCAGATGGGCTCTAACTGCACATCAGTGTAGGAAAAACCTCTCATTGGGGGGGCAGCGAGGAACAGATCTTGCTGTTTCCAGCCTATGTTACTAAACACCGTAAGACCAGTAAGAAAAGTCCTCAGAGGCAATGGAGAAGAGCCACAATCTGCCAAAGAGCCTGAATTACCCATCCAGGGACATGCCCAGTGATGGCTCACACCAAAACAACCAAACCACTGGTCACTTCAGGCCATCGTGGCTCAGCCCAAACCTCTGCTCCAGTGGTAGATGGGACTAATGCTGGGTATCCATCCGACAGGCTGGTCTAGTGTGCCCCTGCTCCCTGTGCAGTGAGCCTCTCATGCCAGTGACAGTAGCTTGCCTCCAGCCCATGGGGCACAAACCATCTCAGGGCAGTGCCAGGGTCCTGGCAGATTCAGCCAGCAGAGAAGTGTCTCAGGCTTCTCTGGGTGGTTACACCCTTCAGGACATGGTTGTCCATGCTGTTTGTGGTGAGGGTACAGATCCGTGATGCAGATACCCGGTCCCTCTGGGTCTGGGGACAGGTGCCTGCTCATTGTCAGAGAAGCTCCAGCATGTTCAAGTAGAGGGGCTCCGAGCCCCTTGTGAGGTGCTGTGCCCCTTCCCCACCTCAGGCACAGTAATTCACCTCAGTGGCACAGGGACAACTGAAGAGATGGAGCTGGTCCTGGAGCTGGACCTTGGCTTCTCTTTCTCCCAAGCTGCCAACAAAATCCCAAGACCTCTCCTGCCCCCAAGCACAGCCCTGTCCCAGAGCAGGATGGTCCATGGCTCCCAGGCAGCAGGCAGCCCCAGGCAGGCATTGATATCATGGGGAGAACCAACTCCCAGCCCCCAGCTCGTGGGTACTTTTATCTCCTTTTCTCAGTCTCAAAGCTGCGTCTTTCCAAGCTCTCTTTTGCCCTCAGGACAGTTTTCTCCCTCCTTGCGCAGTGCCACGTTGGCGATGAGGCAGCCATCTCCTGAGCTGTGCCACTGCCTCGGCCCTGCATCGCAAACCATTCTCCATCCCTGAGCAAACAGCACCGAGCTCTCACCACGGGCAGCCTCCCTGCGATAATTACTTCAGCATCCACCTTGGGTCTTAAGTACATGGTTAGAAACAGATCAGTGTGAGACATCTCCTTAAGCCTCATCTGGGAATCGCTGCTATCAACCAGTCCTGCTTCCCCAGTCAAAGATGATTTACTCTGATCTGCACTATTGATTTTATTGTGGGAAATGTGGTGATACCTAGAGAGCGAGCGAGACAGAGGTTTGACTTATGTGAGCGCGTGGGGAAGGCTCCAGTCCCCACCATAGCGCCTGCCTTTTCTGCATCTGCACCAGAATTATTTGTAGTGTTTTATGCACCCATCTGCTCCCTGCATGCTCTCTATAAATCTCACTGGCTCTCTCTCACACACACATGTTTGCTTTCCATGTAGATTACTTATGATGAGAGTCTAATTAGACCCGGGGAAGCCTGCCTACGGAGCGAGCCTGGGGAGAGCTTAATTAAAGTCAATGGAGAAAATTATAGGTGAAAAAAAAAAATAAAAATTAGGGCAGCAAGGAAAAGATATCAGGACAGAAACCAAGGGGGGGAAAGGAGAGGGAAGGAGCAGCAGCAGTGAGGGAGCTTGTGTGGCTGCCGGGCATCCTAGGGACCAGACAATGAGGCCAGGCCATGCTGCGTCTGTGGGTCTTGCAAGGGAAGGGGGCAATGATAAAGTGGGTGGGTGCATGCAGCCTTCTGCAAGGGGGTCAGGGCTGAGCAGAGACGCTGCCCTCCCCTCTGGCACATCCAGGCTGGGAGAGCCACCTGGGTCTGGATCTCCTCTCCGTGTGTGTCCTGACGTCTCCCGATCTCATCCACACCATTAACCATGAGTTGGGCAAACAGATTGTACAAGGTCCAGTTCCTCAGGCCCTGGTGTATCCCTAGAGGACACAGTCCCGTTCTTCTCTGGGAATTAGGTTGTGGAGTCTCCTTCACTGGTTGTGGAGTCTCCTTCACTGGAGATATTCAAGACCCACCTGGATGAGTTCCTGTGTGACTTAGTCTAGGTGATC